>JAKCPI010001597.1:0-70661 GCA_023213315.1 Euborellia annulipes | reverse complement strand
AATGATTTAACAATTATTCATGATCTTTAATTTTTCGATCTAGGCTACGTATAATATTTTTACGCCTTCTATTTTTTTTTTTTTTTTTTTTACATAATGATTTCTTCTTCTTCTTAGTTGTTTAAAATTGTCTTGGATGGGGTGTAGAGTAAATACAAGAACTTGACATAATATATCATAAACAAAAGGAAGGTTATCGAATCAACAAAATTTTGGCAAGGTTCCTCGTCTGATTATGCTTGCAGTCGGCGGCGATCATGTTGTGGACAAAGGAATTTACGGGGGTCATAATACATACATGCAAGCACGCACTTTGCATTCAGGCCTGAGACAGGCTACCTGCCAGGCTACTTGCTCCCTATCTGTCCATATGTGTGCATGTATGGGTTTGTCAGTGTGTGTATGAATTCGGCACTGTGAGCAGAAAGCAGCCCAGGATGCGTATCTGTTTCCCTCTTCCTGGGTGAGTCTTGCATCTATAAATCAAAGACTTTAACGATGGAAAATTTTTTTGCTCTGAAAATAAGAAGGAATCTCAACACCCCCTATATTCTTGTTATATTTATTATTTAATAATTTGTCGCAAAATAGTTATATTAACACACAAATGGCGATCTTTTTTAGCCTAGGACTCTGATTATGTGTTTGGATTTTTAATGCGTTAAGCTGACAACTGAATGTTTTATATATCTCTTCATTAATGTCAGATCTAACACGTGGGGAATAATTTTTATAGGAATATATTGAAGTCTTTTTCCCGTTTCTTTCTTCAGAATGAGGATTTATTTTATAATTTCTCTCGGTATTCATTCGGCACCACAAGTGCCTGATGTGCTCGAGAGTGGAGCCTTGAGTTTAGTCAACCAAACCAATATAAATAATCTTTTATGTAAATGATTAGAAAAAGCTACAATATTTCTGACGGCTAAGAATTTTTGGTTGCCTAAGCTCAAGGCTCGACACTCGACATCAGGCACTTTATGATGCCGACTGTACGTTTTTGTTATATCGATGGCAACCGGGGAAGCTGCACACGTTTATTTCTTGGGACCCCCTAGTCTATAATCTTTCCCCTGCTACTTTTCGTTGCCTCTGTCTCAGAATTTCTTGTTTGCTCAATGAAGTTTTCTCCAAATTGTCAGTCTATCCTGCAGGCGTTTAGTTCAGAAAGTTATTAAATAGATAGTATGATAGAGTTGTATCATTTTTCACCATAAGGTGGATTTCAACTCAATTTAACTCTACAATATTTATTTTGAAAGTGCTAATTATTTTTAAAAATTAGCTTAGAGAGAAAACCTTACCAGGCATATTATCTTATATTCTTTTTTTATACTATGTATACATTTATACCATTCGTTGAATTTATAATCCGCTTCACTATTTGAAAAACAATATTTTCGAGTTTAATTTTTTTTTGACATTAGAGGCCATATAGACTTTACGTAAACGATACTTAATTATATTTTAATTCGGTATATATTGTATTTATACCACTGGTATCAAATTTATTTAAATAAATATTCATCGGCCTGTCTGGTGGCTGAGAACTTTGATTTGTTGACAAACGTCAATATTGATTACCTAAAAGTCAAGGGGAGAGGCTTCGGACCCCAAAGAGTCCAGAGAATTATTTTAAACCATTTGGATACCAAATAGTGGGGATAATTTGTAACATAATATAATATTGTTTGAAGTCTATATGGCCTAAGATGCCGAAAATATTGCATCGCCGCTTTATAAGATTTAAAGTAATTTCGCTCATCTCAAAAAACTAAAAGAGATCACAAAAGTTCTACTGTTTATTTGCTTAAAATTAATTCTTAAACATTAAATTTTACTATAAAAAGAGGTAAGAACAAAAACAAAAAACAAACGATTCTAGCTTTGCGTTTAAAATGACGCTCATCATTTCTTTCTTTTTTTTTTTGTTAATGCTCCTCTTTATTGTTGACCTAGAATCTAAAATAGGACATAAAGATTTTTAGAGTCAGAGTTTGACACCAATAAGCATTACCCCAATGTTTTTTGAAAAAAAATCTCATTTCAACTCACACTTCTTTATCTATGTCTCTGTGTATTTATTTTATTTTATACGAATCCCTATAATCAAGAATGGACCAGTTGGGTCGTGACCTTAATAATCAAACCCTCGTCTATTATACAATAAAAAAAGGCGATTTTGTTTCCAACATCAAATATTTGTGTTAATTGAATATAAATCCGAGTTTTATCCTTCAAGACGCTTGACCTATATGTAAAAATGTTTAAAATTTTCTTTGATTCATTCTCTAAGGCCATATATATATATGTATATAAATTTAAATATTAATATTTTATTTATTCAACAAGATAGAGTAACCGCTATCTAGTCATACATTTATTTCAAACGGCATGCAATTGAATTACAATATATATAGGCTAATATATTTTATTTGAATTTATTACTCGATGAATAATCCACATTTGTTTTTAAAAGCAAAACTCCAAAATAGTCTTTTTTTTTTTAAGGCGGAACAGGAGCTCATGTTTTTCCCGCTAAGATGACGTAGTGTGACATAAAAAGTATGCCCAAAAAATCAAGTAACTCAAAAATTTGCCAAGAGATGTCAGAATGGTAGCTAATAATATTTAACGCATTTGGTCGATTTTCATTGATCTTTTAACAATAAATACTTTATAAATGTTATTATATATTATGTATCTTTTATAAAAGCATAAAAATATAAATATAGGTCATTAGGCGATCGGCTGTTAGACTAACCTGCCATCTATTGCAAGAATGCTGAACTAATTTGACATTTGATTTTTAAATAAATCATCTAAGCTTATTTTAAAAATTTCTTAATTAATATGTGATTAATAATAACAATAAATTCATTTTTAAATTAAAAAAAAAATTAAAGATTATTGGGACAGATTGTTTTTTTGTATTTGCTTGATAACAAAAAAATTAATTACGATAATTTTTTAATAAGTCATTAAAAAAATTATAGCTCGATGTCGCAATAATCTCTTATGAATTTAATTCATTAAATAAATAAAAAAACCGCATTGAAAAATTCCTTTTAATACTCTAGTTTTTTTTAAAGTACGTCGAGACGTCTAAACGTTTCAGTTCCCCTTAAATTTGTTTAAGGTATTTTTCGTGTTACGTCTTGCATTCTAATGTACTGTACAGTCTCTAACTAAATATACAACAATTTTGTGCGAAAAACACACAACACAACTTTCAATTACCTAAAGTAAAAGAAAGTTGCGTCATGTGTGATCTTTTAAACCAAATTTTTTCAATTTATCTACTTTTATCATAGACATTAATTTTACTATTATTCAAAACCCTGCTCGTAAATAATTACATTTCTATTATTACAAATTCTCAATTAAAGTCTATTATCAATTTCATATCTCTCTCTCTCGCTTCTTAGATAATAATAACAGCCGTAACTACTTAGTTCAAATTTGAATTTAATTAATCGAATCTAATTACTATGAAAGTCAAATTACAGTATAATATCCCTCACTTAATCATTTTTTTAATAATTCATATATGACAGGCCCGGAGAGGATTAATATTTAATAAATAAAAATTTGTTAATTTTCACAATGTTTAACTCAATTCAAATTAAATCTAATTAGTGATAACAGAACAAATTGTAAAATTCAAATCCATTATAACTTTGTTTATAAGTTAAAATTTTTGATTAGCTACCATCAGAATTCACAGTTTTATTTATATGACAATTCAGTGTTAGCTTGAAATATTTATTTGATCTTTAAAATTAGCTACATAACATGAATTAAATAAATAAAAATAATTTTCTTTTTCTTTGTTACCACACATCATCTAAATAATTCCTTAAGGAAGTTTAAATGTTTCCTTTTTGCTCTCTCTCTCTCTCTCTTTTGCTCTTCTCAGACGATACAACATCTCTTTGCATAAGTTTAAATGTTAAAATTAAATAAACTTGCCTTAAAATAAAGAAAGGAGAAAAAAAAATTAAATATCTGATGGTTGGTAAAGCAAAAAAAAAATACATCTTATCTCAAGGAATTTACATTTTGTTCAAATTAGAAAAAAAGAAAGGGAGAAAGAAAAAATAAATAAATCGTTTTCCGGTTGAGGGTTTATTACGTAAAAGTTCAATTGATCAGATTGTTAGCAAAATTATTTATTTTTTTCAAAATTATTATCTTCCTCCTAAAAAGGAGAGGTGAGTGGCGAGTCTTGGTATTCCTAAGCATGTTCATTCATTATTTAATTTGTAATTTTTTGTTAAATATACTCCTTGCACTAAAATTGTAGATTTCAGATTTTCAAAAACTATTCAGTTTTCGAAAAAATGTCCAAGAATAAAATCTTTTTCAAATAAGATAATTTATCATAATATGACAAAAAAAATCTGGTGTGACTGGCGCACAGCACACAACTTTCTCTTACCTTCGGTAATCGAAAGTTGTGTACTGTGCTTGTCACACCAGATTTTTTGTGTCGTCATGTATTTAGTTCCCGGCAGTAGGGAATATTTGAATTCAGATGTAAAATTTATAAGTATTTTTTTATTTTTAATAAGAAATTTTAAAAATTATTATTATTTAAAAATTTGATTTGTATATATATTCTGGTAAACAAGTACAGAATTCACCTTTAAATTACCGAAAGTAAGAAAAAATTGTGTGACGTGCGACCAATCACTCCAGATCTCCCCCCTCCTTCCGAGAAACTCTGGATCAGCTCTTGCCTGGGTCTCTAGCACAAAAACCGAGTACTCTAGCATTGTGTCTCGGTCCATTTTCTTCTACCGATGACATATTTTAATTAATTAATTGTGCATCACTCTCTGGTTCAAATGAGGTGGTTAGTTTGGTTGTCTATCTTCCAGCAAGAAACAAGCACTAACTAATTAAATGTATTTAATAGAAAATGCTTGTTGAATCCTCGGTCTATCATTATTTCAAAATCGTTTTTCTTGCTTTTAAGATAAAACCATAATAATATCTTAATATAGTATAATACATGTATATTTAGTATGTATTCTGATCTCTCCACTACAATTTCATATTCGCATAGCTCTCTGCCTTAGAATTCGATATGTAATTAGCATTAATTAAAGGGGCAGGCCAGGCCAAGGGAATATGCACTCCCTTAATAAAACAAAATTTGTTTATGAAGTAAATTTAATATCCTCTTATGTGTATTTGGAGTTACTCTTGGGGATTAGTTTCTAATACACATACATACATACATACACAAACATAAAGGTATGTATAATAAATTAATATCAGCCTTTCAAGAGAAATTGCTCGAATAACTCCAAATCAAAATCCCTTCTGAGTGTTTTAACATTTACTTTCGTTGATCATAATAATATTGATGTTTAAATCCATTTGTTTAAAAAAAAATACTGAAAAAAAAAATTCTTGTATAAATATTAGTCCAGTCATCAATAAATGATGGGGGGGGGGGAGGGAGAGCGATCGAAGCGAATATTTGGATAGCGACGTAAAAGTAGAATATATTTTGGCAATTGATGCTTTTGGTTTATTTTTTGAGTAAAAATAAAAAATACGTAAACATTTATTTTTTTATTTTTCAGATATTTTGTCAATTAAAAAAAAAGATATATTTTTTAAAATAGGGCTAATAAAAAATAATCTGGGGCCACGCTTTTATCTTTGTATTATTCGTGTGAATACTCACATCATTTTTTTAACCATTCAGGCAGAGTGTCAAACTCATTTAAACACGTAACTCAAAGCCCCCAACAAAATATTTTATTGTATGATCTTTTAGTTTTTTCTTTGCTTTTTCAACTTTTAATTTTTAGAATTTTTTTTGAATTTTGGCTAAACATTCAATTGAGATAAGAGAAAAAAAAATCAAAATATATTAAACAGCTATAGAAATCTATAGAAATTAACAATTGATGCTTCAGAGAAAATCTACAGCAAATAATCGAAAAATTCATTTGTTAGTCATTTAGACTTCCTATTTTCTAGCTTTAAAAGAAAAAACATCCTGAAACAAAAATCTGGTGTAACCGGTTTTAACCACCGTGGTTTTAACCGAAACACCCTGCCCTCCACCCCACCATTTTTACGAAATTTAGGATTCTTCAATTTACCTAAATATCAACTTCTTTTTATGAGGATGTGGCATAAGGGTAGCCAAGGTGAAAAATAAAATAAAACCTTTTATATCTTTTGTCGACGCTTTGAGTGCCGATCGCACTCTCCATCAGGACAAAAATGATGTCAAATTGTCGGGTTTGTTGACATGGCAGTGTAGCAACGTTTCGTCCTCGGAACAGTAAAGAGAGTTTTCAAGTAAATATAAATTGGTAAAAACGTTGCTAACATTACTCTGCCATGTCAACAAACCCGACAATTTGACATCATTTTTGCCCTGATTAAGAGTGCGATCGGCACTCAAAACGTCGACAAAAAATTTAAAAAATTTAATTTTATTTTTCACCTTGGCTGCCCGTATGCCACATCCTCATATCATAATATCCAGCCATCAAGAAACAATTCTTTTTTTTTATTTATTCCAAAAAAGTAGTAATTTGGCAGCTACTGTACATTACGTTTATTGCTTTAACGTTATTTACGAAGCCTTTTTCGAAATTCTAATTTTAAGACCACTGAATTCTCATTTTGGAGTTTTTTTTTTTAAATTTTATAATGACTTTTCAACGGGTTTAGATTCTGGATAATTTTCAGTTAATTCATATGAAATAACATAGAAGAAAAAACATATTTTTTTTTACTATATCATGTAATTTATTTAACCCGATTTATTTAGTGTTATAAATTTTTTGGGTTACTGGTAATCGTATAAAGCATTTATATGCCATCCATATTGACCATTGCGAGGAGAGAGAGAGGGAAGGGGATGATCCTCTCCCACCATTCTACAATTCGGCATGACATGATCCATAAATTAACGAGCCGATAGCGCAGCGCGAGAGCGGATCGCTCACTCCCGCCCCTGGTATTAATAGGCCTTAATATCTGAGGGAGGGTATATTATATCGACCCAGCCCAAGGTAATTCGATAGAAAACCGCGATAAAATAGAAACTAAAATGGGCAAAATTGCACACCTCTAAATATTATCTTTTTATCTTGCTCCCGCCCCAATTGCTTCTTCTTCCTTTAAATAAGATTAATCTTTAAAGTTATCTTCATTAATATCCCAAGAAAAAAATAATATATACGAGGATGTCGATTCTTTTATTAAAGATAAGATTAATGAAAATTAATCTTCTAAATATATATATAAGTGGCAACCCTAACTATAACCCCAATTGGCTTCAGGTGCCGAGAGGGGAAAAAAAAGTTTAGGGAAATGAATGATACCTATCAAGTGTTTATACGAATAAATATTGAAATGAATAGTGAATAATAGAACAACAGAAGGTAGAAAATATCTTTATTTATTCTTTGGACTATCGATTTCGTCCAAAGGACATCATCAGGCCAGCGTTATTGAAAAATCATAAAAACCATGTATATACTATTTTATATTTCAATAACGCTGGCCTGATGATGTCCTTTGGACGAAATCGGTAGCCCAAAGAATAAATAAAGCTATTTTCTATATTCTGTTGTTCTATTATTCACTATTCATCATTTAACACAACAGACAAATGGAGTATTACATCAAACACAAATATTGAAATATATCACTCCATGTTTAGACCATTTAGGGGTTATAGTGTATATCGAGGTCTAGTAGGTGACGTTCCACACGCTGGTTTTTCGGTGCCACCCACCCGAATTCGGAATTGCTTTAATTTTACTTTACTTGACTAAAAATTAACATATACCTTACACATAAAAATTATTATAAAAAAAGAGTATAGAAATTCGAGTTGCTATTTTCAAATTTCAAAAATAAAAAAATAAAATATTGTTTTATCTCTGTTACAACCAAATGAGCAATATTATAAAATAATCGCTTTTACTTTACCATTTATATCACATTTATTCACAACATTTTTGATAATTAATAGCCTATGAAAAATTTAATTTACGTGTAAATGATATCTTTATCACTGTCAAAAATTGATAACAAAAAAGAGCGAAATTGATATTACCTTGTTATATTGTTGTACGGCGTTAAACGAAATTAAAAAAAAAAAATAATTAAATAATTAACAGGGGAAAGTTTTACAACTTCTTGGTCGATTTTTACTTTCTCTTACCTATGTATATATGTAATATATATATAGAGAGAAAGTATTGGATTCATGTCAAAAATTCGATGTCGAGATTTTGATGGATCTTTACGTTTTGAGGTCCCCTGAATCCAAAAAAGTGATTTTCGCGACATGGTCTGTCTGTGTGTGTGTGTGTCTGTGTGTGTGTGTGTGTGTGTGTGTTCAATTTTAAGCATGAAGGAATTGAGCTACGAGGTTGAAATTTTATATTTAAGTTGAACACCCCCCGGGACCGGAAAAATAAGCTTTTAATCAAAATCGGCCAAAGAGTACTAGTACTTTACTGATGTACTTTTTCAGTTTTTTTCGATTTTTTCAAAATTCGCTCTAACGATTTTGATTAAAATTCAAAAATCAATTATTTTTTAGATGCTCTTTCAAATGTATATTCTCGTTTTGCCCTCAAAATTGTTTGAAGCACACTTTACTCTTGTGCTTCATAAAGAAGATAGGAGAAATGGTTGCCATGGTAACAAAATATAAATATTTTCCCATGTTTATAAATTTGACATCTTTAATTCTAATATATTGGCGGAGCCCCCGGGTGTGGCGTAGTAGGTAGCGTGCCTACCTCCTATACCAAACGTCGCGGGTTCGGACCCAGGCAGTCCGATGATTTTATTTAAGCCATCTGGATACCAGATGGCTTAAATAGAAATGCCTGAACCCACAATAAATATTTTCAATACAACGGTTATCGTCAAAGTCTTAAATGGCCTAAGTTGCCGAAAAGACTGTGTGAATGTGTGTGTGTGTGAGTGTGAATGAGAAAAAAGTGTGAATGTTTAAATAAAAAAAAAAAAAAATATATTGGCGGAAACTAAATATATGTCGACACAAAAAATCTGGTGTGACAAGCACAGAACACAACTTTCGATTACCGAAGGTAAGAGAAAGTTGTGTGCTGTGCGACAGTCACACCAGATTTTTTTATAAATTAAGCCCATACACATAAATTTAATTCTATCTATTTTACTTAATAAATAAAACTATTTATAAATATTTAAATAGGTACCCCACGGAATCACAGATGCACGCACTCCTTAAAACGTTAATAAAACAATAAAAAATTAAATATACAAAAAGAAAATTTATTTAAAAAAATAAAGAAGGGCATAATCGTAACGATCTTATAAATTTAGTCTACATTATATAAAAATAATTTATACATAGAACTTAATTATGATGCCCATATAACTAGAAAAAAATGTTGATAAATCATTGCTTTTTTATAATAACATATTTCATGATTTTGTTGGGGAAAAAGATGCTGGTGGGCCAAGTGGCCTATAAATGGGATCATAATTATTCCAGGACAGACTGAATAAGATTTATTATTACAAAAATTAAATTAATAATAAGTAGATGAAAATTTTTTTTTTAAACCCTTTTCGGCTACTGTTTAGTGGTTCGACTTTATTATACGAATTTTTAAAATACTGGAGGATGGATCACCAATCCCGAGCTTAAAACTTAATTGTAACGATTACAGTGACTGTTGCTCTTCTCCGTTGCCAGGCCAAATGAAAAGTTATTATAAAATTAATTAATTTGAAAAAGACTTGGCGATATGTTTCGATTTGTTTATTTATTGGAATAAATACTTAATACGTGTTTCGACACTCAACACGGTAATACACATAACAGTTACATATCACTAAATGTTTTTCTAATTAATTAATTTTATATTGATTATTTTTTAACTGATAGCATTTCAACTAGAGCCAACGGTTTCTTGTTTAAACTAAATTAATAATATTTCTAGTTCGGTTATTATTCTTTTTAAAGAATAATTATAACAGTAGATAGGAAAGGAGAATGCAGCCAGGTATTAAGTCTCCACGAAATTAAACTCTCTGTTCGTGGAGACTTAATACCTGGCTGCATTCTCCTTTCCTATCTACTGTTTAAATACAACAGCCACTTTAAATTCTTCAAAAAAAAAAAAAAAAAAAGAATAATTATAATATAGACTTCCAAAGGTGGTTACTTGTCGATTTTTATGAGGGGATGGTCCTCATCAAGATTATTAAATCACTTAATTTTTCGCAAATTTAAGATAATAAAACACAAATTCAGAAATTCAAATCAAGATTATTAAAACACTTAATTTTTGGCAAATTTAAGATAATAAAACACAAATTCAGAAATTCAAATCAAGATTATTAAGACACTTAATTTTTGGCAAATTTAAGATAATAAAACACAAATTTGCCAAAAATTAAGTGTTTTAATAATCTCGATGAGAACCATTCTTAATTTTTGGCAAATTTGTAAAGAGTTAAAATAATATTGTTTCATAAAACTGAAAGACGAGACGGGATAAGCCAATAAGTTAAAGGAAGTATTAAGAACACTATCCACGTACTTAATGAATTAAATGAAATATTCATAAGAGTAGTAGATGGGTCAAATACAGAAAATATCCACCATTTTATCACAGAAAATAAATTTCTTATCATTTTCAAATCTTTATCTTAATTTTTGACAAATTTGTTCTTTATTATCTTAAATTTGCCAAAAATTAAGTGTTTTAATAATCTTGATGAGGACCATCTCCTCATAAAACTCGACAAGTTAACCACCTTTGGTAGTCTATATTGATCAAGATCTTGTCCAGTTTCAAATCGTCAACAATAATAATAATAATCTTGAGAACATGTGAGGGAGTTTCTTTCTCACCTTCTCCGATCCCTTGGAGATGGCTGGAGATGAAATTAGCGAAATTTTGTATATATTTTTGACAAAGCCTAATAGTTACTGAATTTCTCTATCAAAATGGCGTGACGATTAGCCAAAATAGACATCTGATACGCTGCTTGTAACTTAAATTACCTAATTATTTAATAATTTGTCTATAAAATTTAATTATTTACGCCAGTTTTTTTTTTTTGTAACTCGAATTTTATTACTGCTGACAAACAAGAAGAGTCAGTCGTTCGTTCGTCATTGTGTGTGTATTGATTATAATACAATTGTTTCGCATAAACTTGCAAACAATAGACGACTAATTAATCGAATTAAAACATACAAATCAAAAAGCCTTTGATAGGTGCTGAAAGCCATTTTGCTTCTTCAATAATAATAATGAAAAAAAAAAAATTCATTGAATATTCTTATATTTACCGTTATTGTTTGCATGTTTTATCATTCCCCAATCGTAAATTTGATTTGATTTGTAAACGCGCAATAATAAAAAGATGCCCAGATGCCAATTAAAAGAACTGATTTATTTGTATTTTTATTCTCTTTATCTCTGTTGGGAAAAAAAAATGTTACAGATTGGTAGATGAAAAAAAATTTTTGATTAAAAAAGAAAAAATCTGGTGTGACTGGCGCACAGCACACAACTTTCTCTTACCTTCGGTAATCGAAAGTTGTGTACTGTGCTTGTCACACCAGATTTTTTGTGTCGACATGTATTTAGTTCCCGGCAGTAGGGAATATTTGAATTCAGATGTAAAATTTATAAGTATGGGAAAATATTTATATTTTGTTACCATGGCAACCATTTCTCCTATCTTCCCTATGAAATACAAGAGTAAAGTGGTCTTCAGAAGATTTCAATTGCAAAACGAGAATATACATTTGAAAGAGCATCTAAAAAATAATTGATTTTTTGAATTTAAAAAAAAATCGTTGGAGCAAATTTTGAGAAAATCGAAAAAAACTGAAAAAGTACATCAGTAAAGTACTAGTACTCTTTGGCCGAATTTGATTAAAAGCTTATTTTTTCCGGTCCCGGGGGGTGTTTAACTTAAATATAAAATTTCAACCTCCTAGCTCAATTCCTTCATGCTTAAAATTGAACACACACACACACACACCCACACACACACACACACACCCACCCACCCACACACAGACAGACCAGATATATAATTAATATCTATTTATGAAATATCTGTCAAAGAACTTAAAAGGTTTTTCTATTGACTGAACTCTAGCCATGAAGATGGTCGCATAGTTGACCGAATCGTCCCTATGGGTTCTTTAATAAAGAAATAAACATAGCTGCTCGGCCTTTTATTTTTATACTACATATTGATTCAGCTGCTATTCACCTCGCTAACATTACTAATCCTGTTTTCGAGGTTTAAATGCACTGTAAAAAAAAAAAAATATATATGCATTTAAATCATTTCTCATATACTGCCCTGCTTGAATTTTAATATACAAATTTTGACTGGGCTTTAGTTCACCGATGAGAGATTACAGCGTTTGGAAGCTTGAATCGAACATGCTCTAATAAATTTCACTGTATTAAATAAAAATTATACACTGAATATATTATTATTATTATTAATGATGTAAGTAAGGCGCTTCGACAACAAGGGCCACACGCGCCACAAAAATCCCCTTTAGTCCAAGATCGAGAACCAAATTTAATACCGTAGAGTCTTGCCTAAACGGGATCGGCCCTATGACGGATTCTGAAAATGCCGGATTACCCGAAACATAAAATTTATTAGTACCGTTACCCGATAACGTTTACAAACAACTGATGGCAATGCAGTGGCACTCATTCCTTTTATATCCTCAACACATTTCGCGCCTATGTTGGCCACAATGTATTTCTAAGAATACTTGATTAGTCTTTGTCTTCGAGAATTCAAATATTAATATGTAACACTATTAAAGAAAGATAAAGTATAATTATTTTTTATTTATTTGGAAAAAGTTTAAGAAGTGGCTTTTCAACACGCCGGATTAGCCGGAGTCCGGATTAGAAAGACTCTAACTTATATTTATTTATTTAATAATTTTATTATACATATCTAGCAGATTATTATATTTAGATAGTGTGCTAAATGTCCTCAAATGCCCCATCCTTCTCAATCACTAATTGAAACGTTACTCATTGAACAAGGCATAAGCAGATGAGAGCAACTTAATCCTCCAATCAGAGGGAATTTGATACATGATCGTATCGAGCTTTAATCCGAGGGTTCGAGAGCTTTCCCCCTCTCTCCTCTTTATCCCCTTTTGGGCCTTCATAAGCGAGAATTAATTAATTAATTAATTAATTAACCTTTATTCAACTATTTTAAAAGCTTTTGAAAAACCCGCTCTTGTTATAAAATATTATATAAGCATCATAATATGGAGATTTTAAACATTTTAATTACGGTTTTTTTTTTAGCATTTAAAATTTAAAAATCTGGTGTTTCTTGTCGCACAGTGTGCAACTTTCAATTACCGAAGGTAATTGAAAGTTGTGTTCTGTGCTTATCACGCCAGATTTTTTGGGTCGACATATAGGCCTATTTAGTTTCCGACAGTAATTATATTTTGTTACCATGACAACCATTTATCCTATCTTTCCTATGAAATACAAGAGTAAAGTGGCCCAAGGGGCTTGGAGTAGTTGGTAGCGTGCCTACCTTCTATACCGAACGTCTCGGGTTCGGACCCCAGGCAGTCCGATAATTTTATTTAAGGCATTTAGATACCAAATGACTTAAATAAAAATGCCTGGACCCCACAATTGATATATTAAACATACTGATTATCGTAAAAAGTCTTAAATGGCCTCAGTTGCCGAAAAGACTGTGTGAATGTGAGTGTGAATGAGAAAAAAGTGTGAATGTTTAAAAAAAAAAAAAAAAAAAAAGAGTAAAGTGTGCTTCAAAAGATTTCATGGGCAAAATGAGAATATACATTTTAAAGAGAATCTAAAAAAGAAAAATTTTAATCAAAATCGTTAGAGCGAATTGAAAAAGACTTAAAAATGCATAAGTACGATTACCTTTTGGCCGATTTTGTTCAAAAGCTTCGTGTCCCGAGCCAGGGGTGCCTAACTTAAGGCCGCTTCACACGGAGGGTTTTCTTGTTATATCGCATGCGATATGACGTCATTTATGACACTAGCGTCTGATTGCATGGGTTTTTGGCTGATTCCGCATGTTCTATTTTTTTGCATGCCTTTTTTCCAAACCCATGCATCAACCGGGGGGGCCCCCCAATCACAGAGTCGAATTTTTCACGTCATCCAACATAGCTGACTTTAACCAAAAAGTGAGGTTATTTTATTTTGACAGCTTACGTTTTATTTAAATATTTTATAAAAAAAAAGGTGGCCACCAGAGGGGAATATTCGGCCATTTCCGCCAATATTAGAATTCCAAATTCATTATGCTTGAATAAGCCCCTCCCCCTGAGACGTGTGAATATATTAATACGTATTATTATAATTTTTGACAGTTCAAGTTTTATTCGCTGGTTGCATGTCTGGTGTGAGTGCATCACACTGCTGGCTCTGCTTGCAGTGACTTCAGATCGCATGCAATGCAACCTGAAAACCCTACGTGTGAAACGGCCTTTAAATAAATAATTTCAATCTCCTAGCTCTTTCTCTTCTTCCTTTAAATTAATAGGCAGACCATTTTGCGGGACCTACTTTTTTGGAATCGGAGATCCTCAAAACATGCCTTCAAAATATCGATGAACATTGAATTGAAAATATAAATTTGAATGACCCAAAACAATGTTACGTAGTATTATTTGTTTGTATCTATAAAATTCTATTTTTGAATTTTTGTTGAACATTATATTTAACTAAACTTTTTATTAACCATTAATAACCCAAGAATAAATTATAAATGCTTCAAAAATAACACTTTAATTCTAAATTTATTCTACTCTATTTGAATATACAGTATATTAACAAATAAAAAGTTTAATTAATTACAAAACCATTTTTTTTTTTTTTTAATCACACAAATAATAAAATAAAAAAATATTCATTTCCAATGTTAATTTTATGAGTAATAATAATAATTATTCTAAAAACGTTATTTATTTGTGACGTATTAGTGGTTGAATATTTTTTTTAATTTATTAACTCATATTATTTGTATATATGATGCAATTAAAATGATAATATAAATTAAAAAAAAAGCTGTTATAAAATAGAGAAAAATTTCTGTAATTAAAATGATAATTTTTTATCTGCATAACACAATAATTAACAAAAAGTTTTTCTTTTTTTTTTTTGTCTTTGATAATATTTCCTATTTAAATTAGTAAAATAAATTTGTATTATCTCTTTTTTTTTTTTTGCTAATTCTGGTGCGGATTAGTTTTGATATAAATGTTTGTTTAATGGACAGTTGAATTCTTTTATTAACAATAGAGGAATACTATTATAGAACCAGGATTTCTTTTCGGAGGGGATTATAATTTTGTACAATGGCATTCATTTAAAGAATGAGCATCGTTGGGGTTAATAGATAAACTTCATATTAGGTTTGTTCGTTTCGCTTGCCATTGCAACATAATTTACGCAATATTTTTAATTAGTATAACTTGCATTCTGTTCGTTTGAAACTTGGGCCGGGGATGTAGATTTTGCTGCATAATTTGACCCAATCGAATAGCTGGTGTGAATCGTGCAGTGCGATCTCAGCGCCAAAGCTTTAGTAGATGACCACTTTTTGTCGCCATTTTCTCTCTATTCACCTCGAGTAAATTAATATCGACAATAAAAAAGTAAGTTTAATGCTGGACAGACACGGTCGATTTAGTCGAGCGATAGTTTAGTAGATGGACATAAATGCATTAAAAAATCGAGTTGATAAACTTTATTTTCATTTTATTTGATTAATTTTCTTTATTTTTATTTATTTTTTCTAAATACTCGCACTTTTTTCGTATAATTCAGCACAACTTTCCAATTACATTAATTGAAATATCTACCCTGCATAAGTAAATCTTAATATTTTTTTTTTAAAGAATTATATTTATTTATTCAAGCTTACTTCTTAAAATATTAAGAGGTAAATAAGTGAGGATTATCTCAAAGGAGATGTGAAAGGAAGGCTTTTAAAAGAAATTTTATATCATTAATAAATTACTTACGTTTTTTAATACATAATTCGTCGTTTTTCTCTTAAAGTTCAATTTAAATTTTCATTTAGAAAACAAGCCTCTTTGAAATATATTATTTTTTTTTTTAAATTGTAATATCAAAAATTTTTAAAATGTTTACCTTAAACTTGTATATAGAAAAAATATAATACATTCGAGAGACGAACTCACGTTTTCCCAAAAACATTCATTGTGTTTAAACAAATAGAGAACGTGTGACGACACATGCTAGTGTTTAAATTTTTCTATTTATGAGTGTAAAGTATATAATTTAATAGATGTAGAGAAAAGTAGATTTATAGCTGGTTAAAAGTTATTGATGAGTATCAGGATGAAGAAAGAAAAGCAGCTAGTATTTATTTCATTTTTTTTAATAACCATTAGACTAACGTTTAGGTCTCGGTCGAGACCATCTTCAGAGCTACATCATAGCAAGGATGTGGATAAATTTTAAAATTACAATTTTCTTACAACACATTAGTAATTCATGACTAATTATACACAATATAAAAGATATGAAAAATATATATACCTTATGGGCTGTCAATATGATATAAATATCATAGACTCAATTATATCCTTATTATCCTCATCCTTGCTATGTTGTAGCTCTGAAGATGGTCTCGACCGAGACCGAAACGTAAGCCTAATGGGTATTAAATAAATGAAATAAATACTAGCTGCTTTGCTTTCTTCATCCTGATACTCATATATAATTTAACTTGGCAAAGGCGTAGCTAGAAATTTTTGACCCCCCTCCCCTCCTCTCCCAATAATGAAGCAGTATAATAAGAAGTCTAATGAAATAAATCGGTTTTCAAAGTACGGTTTATATTTTAAAAAATTTGTTACAGGAAATATACTATATTACAACAATTTACATGATTAGTAAGATTCAACTAATCTACTCATTAATAATTAATTAGTGTTACTAGGAAAATATTAAAGACCAGAAAATAATTTTCATTTTACTTTTTTAAAATACAATACAATTATAGAATTGCTAGCCCAAATTATCAAATATTTTGTATTATAGAGCCTAAATATCTAGTCATGGCTTGAATCCCATGGGGAGGGGGGAGGGGGTTGAACCCCCAAATCCCCCTCCCCCCGTGGCTACGCCATGTAACAGAGCGTTTGTAAAAAAAGAAAATTTTTCTTTATTCTCTACGTATTTGTAAATGAGTAACGTTTTGTCTGAAAAAAGGGATGCCTAACTTCTAGGGGTTTTAACGATCATACGGTTGGATAATATTTTAGATCATTTCTTTAATCATACACTTTCAATTCTAAATTTAAATATATAACATTTTAGGGTTAACGAGGAGGCACATTATTACAACCCTTTCCATTTCATCTTCTCTCTCATATATATAATACTAAATTAGAATATTCATTGGAAAGTTTTAACTCTCCAAATTCAAATTTATTCTTTGATATTTGAAGAGAGAAAATGGGAGCTGAGAATCCCGAAGGGACCTAATTTCCTACCCTAATTGGATGACCTAATATTATTAGAGATCCCATCATCTCCCAGAGGGGATATCCCCCCCACTTATTCTTCATCTTCTTCCTCATGGAAAATAAATAAATATGGAGATAACAACATGCCATAACGTTTCCGTATATCATATTCCAAAGTCCCAACGAAATATAAATATTTCTACATAAATCGTGATAAAGAAGAGGAAATTGATCGAATAAATAAAATAATTTGAACTTAATGTTTTATGACGGGGGAGATTTAATCAGGATTCGCAGGATCTTTGCAGCCAGTAGATTAAATAAAAAAATATTTTTTTTTTAATTTTTATTCACCGACTTTTCAGTCGGCAAACACGACCTTCATCAAGGCAAATAAAATTGTATATAAATGCAAAGTTCCTGCAAATTTTGATAAAAATAATTTGATTTTCAAGAATTTTTTAAATAGCAATACAAGAAGTAAAAATAATTATTTCTTCACAATAAATCTAATTAAATGTGAGCTAGGTCTAATTTTGTTGATGGAAACTTCAGCATCATGCTAAATATATATATAATAATAAAGCATGGCAATGCACTGTCCATCTGCCCGATTGTCTGTCATTAACGCTAATGAATCATTTCTAAAAGGGGGATAATTTCAATTGGCATTTGAAATATCTCATTTCACCTCTCCACTTAATAATCAATCGATCATCGTTGTTTTTTTTTTATTTTTTTCTATAATATAAAAGATTAATTATTATTAAATATGCTATAAGTACTTTTATATATGATAAATCACCAAATGACTTAAATAGAAATACCTGGACCCCCAATTGATATAATAACGGTTATCGTCAACGTCTTAAATGGCCTAAGTTGCCCAAAAGACTGTGTGAATGTGAGTGTGAAATGAGAAAAAAGTGTGAGTGTTAAAAAAAAAAATATATGACAAATCGACAAATTCAAAGCATTATAAATAATTTTTTTTTTTATATGAAATTTAAATACAAAAAATACTTGCTAATTGTGACGGTGTTAAAAATTAAAAGATTTATTAGATAGTCTTAAATAATTACAATTCAAATGTAATATTTTATAATTTTTCGGGCATCGAGCCAAACGGCCTTAAACTTTATTCAACTTTCAAATTACCACCATCTTTGAAATATAGATTAACATATATTATTCTTGAGATGAAAAAAAAAAATAATGACTATTTTAAAATGGCAAATTTACAAAACGAATAAAACAGGGTAAGAGAAAGTAAAATATAATAATTTACTCTAGCTAAAAAAAAAAAAAATGATTTATAAATGCCCTAAAATAGTCTTAAATTTTTCAAAGGTTGAAAAATTTTTCTTGAACCTGCCCCCCTCCCCCCTCATTAAAAGTTTCTGGCTACGCCAATGCTGAAAATAGTATATATTTAAAATTAAAAAAAAACCGTTAGAGCCGTTTTCGAGATCTGATTGCTTACAAACAAACAAGTTAATAGTATAAGATAAGATAAAAGTAGGATAATAGGCGGAAATAGTATAAAATAAATCTGAACAGTCGGCGCCACAAAGGCCTGATGTGCTCGAGAGTGGAGCCTTAAGTTTAGGCAACTAAAATGCTTAGCTGTTATATGTGTTGTCTTTTCCCTAAAAAAAAAAAATGATATTAGTTTGGTTGACTAAGCTCAAGGGTCCACTCTCGAGCACATCAGGAACTTGTGGCACGGACTGTTCATTCATATAAATGAAATCAATAAGTATTTAGAAGGGTTCATTCACTCACTGTCCCAATTATTTAAATAAATAATTTTGCGATTTCTCTTAACCTTCTTATTTTATTAATATAAAAATAATTTAACAAAGAGATAGTAAAACGTAATTTTATTTCAAACTGTAGAATATTTAGCAATTTATGTCAACTTGTCCGACTGTCGAACATTATTAGAAACAAATCGCAAATTGAAATGACAGTTCATGTTGAGCAGCTGTCATTGTAACCTTAACTACGGGCTTAGAGAAGAGTAACTGATAATTATTTACGATTGATATATTACGAATCAGAGTGGAAATTAAAAAAAAAAAAAAAACTTTTATTAATCAAACAAAAAAAAAAAAAACAACTTGAGAGAGATGCAAAATTAGTTTTATAAAATTTTGTTTAATCTCTTTTTTTTTAATAAAAATTTATCTTATTGTTACAGCGACATGTCTGGACTTATTAGACGCAAATCTCCGCCCCAGTACCTGGTTAAGTGACCGCATATCGATCGGCAATTGCGTCCTTGTGCTTCGTGGTCCATGCCCCAACCCGGACATTCGTTTTTTCCTCGCTTCTAAGTAAGTATACCCTGCTTCCCATTAGCTTTATTTAATTAGAGACCAATAAACCGACCGAGACAAACATCACAATAATTAAATTAACGTAAAAACCAACATCTTGTCGCTCTAAGTTAGCATGTAAAATGAATTACATTCATTATTTGATTATAGCAAAAACAGAAAATATCTCACTTTTTAACTCTTCTGAATTTTTTATAACGTTACGAAAACATTCTGCTAGTAATATTATTCTAAAAATCTGGTGTGACAAGCACAGTGCACAACTTTCGATTACCCAAGGTAAGAGAAATTTGTGTACTGTGCTTGTAACGCCAGATTTTTTGTGTCGACATGTATTTAGTTTCCGACAGTACAGTACATTCGATTTTCAAGATGTAAAATTTATATGGGAAAATATTTATAAATTGTTACCATGGCAACCATTTCTCCTATCTTTTCTATGGGGTACAAGAGTAAAGCGGTCTTCATAAGATTTCAATGACAAAATGAGAATATACATTTTAAAGATAATCTAAAAAATAATTGATTTTTGAATTAAAAAAAAAAAATCGTTGGAGCAAATTTTGAGAAAATCGAAAAAAACTGAAAAAGTGCATCAGTAAAGTACTAGTACTCTTTGGTCGATTTTGTTTAAAAGCTTCGTGTCACGTCCCATTCGGGTGCCTTAATTAAATATAAAATTTAAACCTCTTAGCTCTTTTAGTTCTTGAGATATATTGTTCACACACACACAGACAGACCATGTCGCGAAAACCACTTTTTTGGATTCAGGGGACCTCAAAACGTGAAGATCCATCAAAATCTCGACATCGAATTTTTGACATGAATCCAATACTTTCTCTCTCTATATATATTAACATTTATATAGAGATAAGAGAAAGTAAAAAATTGTTTAATAGTTTTTCTAAAATTTTTTTTTCCATTTTCAAAGTTTTTTTTTTTTTTTTTTTTTTTTTGAAGGATACATTTTATTTAATCTTTAATGAAAGAGGGAGGGAGCGAGTGATTAAATTAGAAAGATAACCCTCATTCTCTTTCATTTTCATCATCTGAAGTGAATATGTTGTTAATTCCGGATTTTATAATGATAATGAATTTAGAATGCCACTTCAGTCGGTAAGTCGCATTAATAGGACTGAAGGGCCTGAATTTATACCATGACTTACTAATGACCTGTAAAGATAAATCTTCAAAATAATTATTTTCTCTTTAAAATCTCTTCCTAATTTTTACCTATCTAAATATGTAGGCCTATAGAGAGAGAGAGTATTTGCTATTCCGTCAAAAATTCAATGTTGAAATTTTGAGAGGTAATAAATTGTTTTTGCCTCCTATGATATATTATTCTAAGAGCAAAGATTGCATTGATTTCTCTCTCCCCGGTGTTAGGCCAATTGAGAAACAATTTATTGACATTTTTTTTATTGAAGAATATCCTGAAGACGATTCCAAAACAGGATCGAAATTTCGCTTATATTCGAATAAATATAATTGGCTGCAGATATCCGTTTTCTGTTCTTATACTTTCTACCTGCGATTTTGAATATTCCTTATTTAATAGTGTATTTTTTAATGGGTCGTTTTGATAACTTACCTACCCCAACATTAAAATAGCCTCCCTATGGGGAAATACATGGTGTGTGTCCTTCAGCTATTTTAATGCTACCTACCCCAACATTAAAATAGCATCCCTATGGGGAAATACATGGTGTTTGTCCTTCAGCATTAAAATAGCTGAAGGACACACACCATGCATTTCCCCATAGGGAGGCTATTTTAATGTTGGGGTAGGTAAGTTATCAAAACGACCCATTCTTCTTCTTGGCTATATATTCAGGTGAAGATTTCAATCAAAAATGGCTGAATAGAATTTTTTTTTAGTTTATCTTAAAACCAAACAATATCTAATTTTGGGGTGATTTTCACATCTATACCAGTCATTATTACAGTATAGTTTAAAATAAATTAACGTTTAATGAAATAAATTAAAAAAAAAATCTCTGTTAATTTCGTGGAGAATCATTACTTGGTTGCCCACTCCTTTTTATCTATTGTTTATAGGCTTTTAAGTGACCTGATAATGTCGAATATTAGACTAGCCTGCCATCTTTTGCAAGAGTGCTGAACTATTTGGTCGTTAATTTTTATTTATTTTTTTTTTTTTGCATTTTCTTTAAATATAAAAAATATATATTTTTTTTCATTCTATAATGTAAAATGCTCACAATTTTAAATCATTAAAAAAAATACTTTAAATTGCTTCAGTAGTTTCGGACTAAAGATTCAATATGATCTCCTGAAGCCCCTTAAACAAGCATTCATTTTTTTTTGTGCCGCTAATTTTCTTAAATAAAAAATTATTTATTATTTTCAACTTATTTAATTAATCTCAAAAGTGAGAGAGAGAGAGAGAGTGTTGAGGCTTAAAGAAGCGAGAGAATTCTTAAAGAGAAGCAAGCAGCTTTTGCACTCCCTCGCGGTGATGGCGGTGGTTGCGTCCTATTTTAGTGAAAAGTAAACAAATATACTGGCATTGATTAAACAAAAGCCATTGTAGAAACTCATTGATGTCATTTTCCAACTAAGTTATGGAATAAATTTACTTGAAGGCGTATATTATATACGTTACGAAATCAAAAGGAGAGAGAGCAAAAATATGCTCAAGTCTTCTTGGTATTCATTAAATCCATCCCGAGGATTATTCAAATAATATATAAAATAACAACAATAATAGTATATAATTTAATTTCAATTAATTGTGGATTTCAAATACCTTATTTTTTTTTTATTCCGCCGCTAAGAATAAGGTAGCCTTTAAGCTCCTAAGCAAAAGACAATACGAATATTTGGTTGCATAAGTTTTAGGCGTTTCTAGAAATTATATTCAATATTTTGATTGAATTTAAAAATTTCATGAGGGTCTTGTATCAAGGGCGGATTCAGAGGAGTTTCTCGGGGGGGGGGGGGGGGATCTGGTGTGACTGGCCGCACAGCACACAATTTTTCTTAATTTCGGTAATTTAAAGGCGCAATCTGTACTTGTTTACCAGAATATATATAACAAATCAAATTTTTAAATTTTTCCCGAAAAAAATATATTTTTCTCAAATCTCGGAGGGGGTAATTACCCCCTTTACACCCCTCCCCTGTATCCATCCTTGTCTTGAATTTCATTTTTAAACAATCATATAACAATAGTATTTAGTATTTCTATTTCTGACATTTACTCTTTTTCATGGGGGTAACTAGGGGGCCCCGGGGGTGGGGGGTCTCGGTCTCCCCAGAAGGCCCCCCCCCCTAGAAGACTCCTACCCAAGAAAAATTGAGTATCAATATGGGGCCTTCCGGAGGATGGTTGCCCCCAGCCCATCCTCTAGCTAATCAGTAAGCTCGTTTTTTTTTAACTGTCATTGGACTATTTTGTCATTTATTTAATTTTTTATTTTCTAATTTATTTAATTAAATAATATTTTTTTCTTTGTTAAAATGGTGGATTAATACAATTAGAACAATAATATTAATAAAATTAATACAATTAAATAAAAGCAACTTGTGTTTTCTTTCTTGGACGAAATGTGACAGGTAGTATGTCGTTTTTTGGTATAATTATTAAAAATCAATAAATTTTCAATAATATTTATTTTTGGTTCTGATGATGGCTCTCATGGTGGGCGAAACATGTTAGCGCCCAAAAATAAATATTATTGAAAATTTATTGATTTTTTTAATAATTATACCAAAAAAACGACATACTACCTGTCACATTTCGTCCAAGAAAGAAAACACAAGTTGCTTTTATTTAATATTTTTTTTCATTTTTATATTCAAAAAAATTAATTTTTCACTAGTTTAAAAAAATTCATACAAATTTAATTCATTAAAAAAAAAAAAAAATTTTAATTCTAATTTAAATCAATTTTAAAAAATTGCATTGAAATATTCTTTAAAATACTTTAACTTATTTGAAATACAAAGAACACATCTACCTTTAATTTTATATTACTCTTCCATATGTGAAAAAAATAGATATTTTATAATTAAAAGAATAAAAGATTCACATCTATAATAAAGTTCTTCCCTTTTGTATCTCTTATAATTTCTACAAGTGAATAAGCCTCTTCAATAGAACTACAGTTCCCATTCATAATCTATGTGATGGTGAGGATAGACACAAAGGTCCTTCAAATTGGACTCGCCTTGCTGCTTGTTAGGACTTGCTAGCCAAGCATGTCCCTTCACAGACCCTTCTCTTCGTCTATTGTCGAAAACTCTTGCTTACTTACGTAGAGGATGTATAAATTTAACTTTGGAAAAATTCTATTCTGAATAAATAAATCCCTTTAGACTACTAATTATTTTTCGGAGTGAGAAGTCCCCCTCCCCTCTCTTTTATAGACAAAAGAAATATATAGTCTCCATGTATGTCTGTCTATATGCGTGGCCATTTCTCAAAAAAGCAGAGTGGTCTGATCTGACGTGTCATTTTTTAGTCTTTACTTAAGAGGTAAATAATTTATGAGGTTTCTAAAAAGGCATGAGATGTTTTAGTCACATGACTTTTAGATACCTTATAGTGCATTCTTCCTCTATTTTCCTTTCTGATTCAGGAAGAATAATATATTTTAAAAATTAATTGCTTTATTGAAAAAATATAGATATTTAAAAAAAAACTATTTTCGAAATTACACTAATCCTTTCGATTCCTAATCTAAAATTTCAAAAACATTTTTTATATTTTCTCAAAATTGGCTCACATTTTTCTTTAAATTTTCTTATCGATTGATGATTTTGTTTCATTTTATCAAGATGGATATGAACGAGACATTTGGCTTAGATAGGGAAATTTATAGTACCCCGTTGTTTGGTATTAGAGGCGAAGAGAGGAATAAGTCGATTTCTTAATTATCGATTTATAAACTATATTAATTTTTTGAAATTTTATTTCGCTGTAGGTACGTGAATGGCGACCATGAGCTGCCCGAGCTGGGAAGGGCAGTCCTTCAGTTCTTTAAATGTCTGTCTCTTCCTTCCTCTTTTCAAAAGGCGACGGGCCGGCCTGTTCTATTCTTCTCGGTCGCAAAAACGCATGATTTTTTTTTTTTTTTGGAATGGGTGCATAAAGTCCGAAGATCTATAATGACCAATAGTCACATGCAGCCAGGAAGAAAATAAAAACAAAAGGAGAAGCATAAAGGGGAAACTCAACTGCGGGAACTGAGAAGATGCCTGTTGAGGTTAGACTTGAAAGTCTGAAGATTGTAGGTTTTGGGGAAGATAGACGCAGGGAGCTTGTTCCAATCACGGGAGGTCATGGGGTAAAGGAAGAATGAAATTGATTTATTCTGTTAGTTGTGATCTGTACAGCATGGGGATGCTGGGACGATGCCTCTCTCGTGTTCCGTGAATATGTTGCTATGATATGATAGGGTTAAAGGGAAAAAGTGAGGTCCGCCGACCCTGCATCGCGGGAATAAGGCGAGGACAGAAGAATTTTTGAGATTTTATATTTTTTTGAGTTTAAAATAAATCTAATTTTAAATTTCAATGGTTCGTAGCCCCATTGAAAGAAAACACTAGTTTGTTGTGCTAAGGGTGAGAAGTTCGCAGCTAGTGAAAAAAAAACCTATAAAAAAACTTGGCCAGTCCCTTTAGCTACCTCGCTAATTCTTCCTTGTTCACATTCCTCTTTTTTTTAAACATTCACACTCTTTTCTCATTCACACACACATTCACACAGTCTTTTCGGCAACTTAGACCATCTAAGACTTTGACCATAACCATTATATTAATAATACAGTATATATATATTTAGGGACCAGGCATTCTTATTTAAACATTTTGGTATCCAAATGGATTAAATAAAATCATCGGACTGACTGGGATCCGAACCCGCGACCCTTGGTATATACAAGGCCAGTACGCTAACACCTACACCAAGGCAGGGAGGGCCACTTTTTATTTCTTTAGGGTGCTCTCAGCTGCCATAGCTATTCGCGCCTTTTTGTTATTTAAACCAATCTTACTTAATTTTTTTAGTCCAAGATAATGTTTAAAATGTTCATAGGCCTACTTAGGCCTATAGTATTAATAAGTATGGTTAATTTAAGTGATAGACACATGCACATAGACTATAGTCGTTATTATATTTTCTAATTTAGTCATTAATTCTCAACTTTCTAAGCCAAAAATAAAATTATTTTTTATTTTTTGGTGTAAAAAAAAAAAAAAAAAAATTCACATCTTTGAATATATTAATTAAATAATATTAATTTTAAATTTTATATTACAAAAAATTGAAATTGATTAGTTAGTGAAAGAAAAAAAATAAAAAATAAAAATAAAAAGTGAGATAGATAGAGATAAGAATCATCATCATCATCGTTCATTCTCATTAATTTATTGCTTTCTAATCACCTCTATCAATCATTCTATTAAGTTAAGAAGAGAAAGAAAAGAACAAAAAAGGGGCTGGTGAACGTTAGGAATAACAAAAAGTAGAAATTGGTGCTTCCCTTCTTCATTCACCACCTGATTTGGCACCTCTTTCTCTCGCCTCTAATCGATATGATTTATAATATCAAAAGCTTCTCCCACTTTTCTTCAGGACAATTACTTATAACCACACCATACAACAAAAAAAAAAGCTCTTGAGAAAAAGGAACTTCGTTGATTTATCCCATATCTTTTTTTTTTTTTTACTCCAGTTCTGTATATATGACCCTGGGGGTTTTGTTTCAGTGCCAAATGAGAAGGGGATGTAATAAGCACTTCCTTTTATTTTTGGCGATTAAAACTAAAGTTATCTTTTTATTTTATAAAGTATTTAGATTAAAAACAAATGTTATTTAAATAATTTGATGTCTTTAAAGTAGTCTTTAAACTACATATACTACAGTCAGGGCCGCCGAGAGGCTTGATATTTCGCATCCACCATAAAAAGCTAAATTTGGTAGCGTTCATTCTTTGTAAACGGGAGATCTCGAGTTCGAATCTCGTCATGTGGAATTTTTTTTTGTATTGAATATATAGTAGAGTCCCGGTAATCCGAACCTCGCTAATCCGAACGACCCTCGGTCCCAATTAGTTCGGATTAACGGGTCTCAACTGTATTTTTTTTTTTTTTTTTTGAGGGAAATTTAAAACTTCGGCGAGCAATTGCAAAATATCCAAACAGTGAGCAAGAATAAATTTGATGCATTTGCTCGCCGTGATGGGCGGGGGTACAAGAGGCCCAGCTGAAGGCTGGCTTTGCCACTTGTAGTAATATCTTTCTCGTAAAATATTAAATATTTTCTTATATTATATTTTTGATAGAAAGCATTCGAATGGAACAAACATGTTAAAAATTAAATGCCAATAATTAAAATAACTTTTTATTTATTTATTAATATTAAAAAATAATTTGTGAGAGAGACCAGGGAGCTTTCCTGGTGAATGGTCTCTCTCACAAATTGAATACCTACAGTCATTCAACCAACAAATTCTTAAAAAAATAATCCTAGAAGTAAAAAAAAAATATAAATTATACAAAAAAAGTTTCTCGCGACGAGATTCGAACTCGAATCTCGCGTTTACAAAGAATGAACGATACCAATCTTTTCGAAATGTGATCTTTAGCAACGGCTTTATAAGACATGCTGGCAAATCTTTAACATTTTTTTTTTTAGAGAAACGGTAGAGAAGCGCATTCTCTCGCTTTAACAGAATAATAATTAAGTTCTATACATCAAAAATTTTCGTCCAAATCGGTGAGGAGAAGGCCATGCACTTCCCTTGTGAGTCATAGAGATATACCGGGTGGGCCAATAGTGCGTGGACGGAAGATTGTGGGCTTATTAACGGACATTTTTAAAATTTGTTGATCGCACATAATGTGGGGCCTTTAGGGCTACAAATTAAAAATATTTTTGTTCCAATTGCACCTCATATACAGGGTGGTCCATATCAAAGTTATGTTTTTTTAAATGGAACGCCCTGTATATTATTGCATATTTGGATTCTACGGCCAATTTTAGTATGACTTTATGTCATGCAATGTATTCCAAACCAAACCGTTTAGCCGCAAATCGGGCTTTAGTGAAAAAACTGCTGTCTGGAAAAAATTGAATATCTCGCGAACCATAAAACTTAGGGAACTGTTCTTTTGTGAGGTTACTAACCATGAAATGTACTAATGTAGGCCAGATGGGGAACCCGGAATTATTCTTATGTTGGGAGATATGGCCATGCCAATTTGGAAAATTTCAATCATGGATAACTTCATTTTTTCAAATGGAACATGCTACTTTTTTTTATGCCATGGGACGTGAAATTCAATTATCTTTCAGCTGATATAAGGTTGTCTATATCTATCTTTAGTAGTTTTCTTTTTATTCCAAAATATCTGATAACGAAAAAAAAAATGTTTTATTATAGACAAAATAATTGAAAAAAAAATCCAAACGCAAAACACAATTGTAATAAATGGACAAATTATGCTAAATATTCGAAAAAGTCTTTAAATTTCCCTTAAAATCATTTATTTGAACTTCTCGAAAAAGAAATTAGGGTTATGTTCAGGTTAGGAGAAGCGCCATCTTGATGACAAATCATAACCCGGATTTGAGCAAGCGGGACTTCTTTGAGGAGATAAAATAAATGATTTTAAGGGAAATTTAAAGACATTTTCGAATATTTAGCATAATTTGTCCATTTATTACAATTTTGTTTTGCGTTTGGATTTTTTTTTTCAATTATTTGGTCTATAATAAAAATTTTTTTTTTCGTTATCAGATATTTTGGAATAAAAAGAAAACTACCAAAGATAGATATAGACAACCTTATATCAGCTGAAAGATAATTGAATTTCACGTCCCATGGCATAAAAAAAAGTAGCATGTTCCATTTGAAAAAATGAAGTTATCCATGATTGAAATTTTCCAAATTGGCATGGCCATATCTCCCAACATAAGAATAATTCCGGGTTCCCCATCTGGCCTACATTAGTACATTTCATGGTTAGTAACCTCACAAAAGAACAGTTCCCTAAGTTTTATGGTTCGCGAGATATTCAAATTTTTCCAGACAGCAGTTTTTTCACTAAAGCCCGATTTGCGGCTAAACGGTTTGGTTTGGAATACATTGCATGACATAAAGTCATACTAAAATTGGCCGTAGAATCCAAATATGCAATAATATACAGGGCGTTCCATTTAAAAAAACATAACTTTGATATGGACCACCCTGTATATGAGGTGCAATTGGAACAAAAATATTTTTAATTTGTAGCCCTAAAGGCCCCACATTATGTGCGATCAATAAATTTTAAAAATGTCCGTTAATAAGCCCACAATCTTCCGTCCACGCACTATTGGCCCACCCGGTATATCTAACAAAGCTGTGAGTGTTATTTAATATTATGACTGAATTGCAAAAAAATTGGAAGCCGAATAATTCGAAGTTCTTTATAAATTTTGGGCAATTGTTTTACAATTCTTTTTCACTCCTCGTTTTAAAAAACTGAACTAGGAATATAAATTTGTCAAGTTCCATTTTTTTACTTTCTCTTACCTCTATATACAGTACAGGGGCGTATATAGAAATTTTTTTCGGGGGGCCCGAACTGAAAATTTTTCTGCGGAAAATTTTTTTTTTAAGAAACTAAATTTTTTTTTCACACGAAATTTTTTGCAGAACATTTTTTCCTTTGCGGAACCAAAGTTTTCCATCCTGCGGAAAAATTTGTTGCGCTGATATCTGTATATCTCTATATATGTATATGTGTTTGGGAAATTTCGGGGGGGCCCGGGCCCCCTCGGCCCCCCCCCCCTTATATACGCCCCTGATACAGTATATGTTAATATATATAGAGAGAGAGAAAGTATTGGTTTCATGTGAAAAATTCGATGTCGAGATTTTGATAGATATACCCGTTTTGAGGTCCCCTGAATCCAAAAAAGTGGTTTTCGCGACATGGTCTGTCTGTCTGTGTGTGTGTCTGTGTGTGTGTGTGTGTGTGTGTGTGTCTGTGAACAAAATATCTCAAGAACGAAAAGAGCTAGGAGGTTGAAATTTTATATTTAAGTTAGGCACCCACAAGGGATGTGTCACGAAGCTTTTGAACAAATTCGGCCAAAGAGCACTAGTACTTTACTGATGCACTTTTTCAGTTTTTTTCGATTTTTTCTAAATTTGCTCCAACAATTTTTTTTTTTTAAATTCAAAAATCAATTATTTTTTAGATTCTCAATAAAATGTATATTCTCATTTTGTGATTGAAATCTTCTGAAGACCACTTTACTCTTGTACTCCATATAAAAGATAGGAGAAATGGTTGCCATGGTAACAAAATATAAATATTTTGCCATACTTATAAATTTTACATCTTGAAAATCGAATGAACCGTACTGTCGGAAACTAAATACATGCCGACACAAAAAATCTGGTGTGACAAGCACAGTCACACCAGATTTTTTTTTATTCTTTGATTTGGATCAAAATATTTTTATTAAATTCCAAAATTGATTTTAAAGAAATTTTTTATAGAATAATCGGCCTCATTTACAATTTTTTTAAAATTGTATATCTTAATTAGTTGCTAAATTAAAGACATAAAATGAATGATGATGGCTGTATGCCATTAAAGTCGAAACGTCTCTAAATTGTTAAGAGTTTTTATTACGCACAAGCTCCTAAATTGGCTGACTCTTCTTTTCCATTTATCACATAAAATGTATATTTTGGTTTTAGTATACAAAGGCCCCTAAACTTTAAGCTTTGTTTATCTCTTTTAAAAGAAAATTTTTTAAACTTGAATTTTTTTTCTTTTTTCTTTTTAGAGCAACCCGTGGAATGGAAGAGGAAATATTCGATGGGAAACTTCGGGAGACGTCCTTTAATCCTGATCTAGACACAAAAATCCTTATCCATGGTTACCGATCGGATAGGACATCCCTCGACTTGATCAAACAAGGTAAAACTCCTCTCTCTTTACTTAAGATTCATTTTAATTAAAGTTCCATTAATTTATTTTGCCTACGGGGGCTTTCTTTTCTAATGCATTCCATTAAGTTTTAATTTAAAAAATATATAACATCTTTTGAAGATATATTTTTTAAGACTTGGATTACTTAGCTTATAAAGGGAAAATTATTAAATTATATTAGTCGAAAAAAATTATTTTTATTTTTATTTAATTACATTTTTTTTTTTCTTCTTTTTTTAATTATTTAAACTTTTACTTTCTCTTAGCTATATATGTAATCTCTATATATACAGTATAAATAATATATATATCGAGAGAAAGTATTTGATTATTGTCAAATATTCGATCCTTACGGTTTGAGGGCCCCCTTGAATAAAAAAAAGTGGGCCCTGCAAAATGGTCTGTTTCTGATCAAAATAAATTAGTTTAACAAGACTGTGAGTGTTTTTTATTGATGAGGCCAAACATCCCATGGCCCCCGGGAATCGAACCCAGGATCTCCGCCTTTCCGGGGCATAGGCGTGCTATCCATTGCTCTAGGCCACCGGACCCTCGACCTGCACCAATAAAACTCACTTATATGCCGGTGGCCTGGTGCAATGGATAGCACGCCTATGCCCCGGAAAGGCGAAGATCCTGGGTTCGATTCCCGGGGGCCATGGGATGTTTGGCCTCATCAATAAAAAACACTCACAGTCTTGTTAAATATATCTATGACTTGTTAAGTCCGAATCGAGGTATTTTGAATACTATTATCTTATTCAAATATATAGATCTCGAAAAATATTTAGCTTTAAAATAAATTAGGCCTATGAATGGAAATAAACTATGAAATTATATTTTATATCTAAGTTAGGAACTCTTTTGAGACGCGAAAATAAACTTTGAAATAAAATAACCCAAAGAATAGGGTTCACTAGTACTTTACTGATGTATTTTCTTTTTCGATTTTCTCAAAAAATCTTTAAGATTCACAATAAATTCTCATTGTGTCTTAATAATTCTTTGAAGATCATTTCATTCTTGTGTTCCATTGAGAAGATAAAATTCTGTGATAAAATATAAATTTTTTTCAACTTTAGTTTAATTCTAATGTCCCCTACTACCTGAAACTTAATATATACTGTTGTATATCGACACCAAAAATCTCTGTTCAGAACACAACTTTCAATTACCAAAGAGTAATGTTGTGTGCTGTGCAACCAGTCACACCAGATATTTATCAAAAAGTCGGTCCTAATATCAGAGAGGAAATTTATAGAAAATTTTAATTTAATTTAGTAATAGAACGCCCTCGTCTATATAGGTAATTAGTAGAAAATCCTTATCCTTACTTTAGCAATTCAATACTTAGGCCTATATTCTATATAAAGCGATTCCGGTGTATGTTCGCTGTGACAATTCTTTCGCTGATTGGTCAGAGTCTGAGATGGGCGGAGCCAGAGAGGGAAATATAAAACTTTAAAATTTTGCATCAAATTTATTCTCTCACTGTTTGGAAATTTTGCAATTGCTCGCCTAAAGCATGTAAAGGGGTCCAGGGGACGCTAATTCTCACATTAACTGCTAGGAAGAGCACCTCAGGTCATGATAATTGGGTACAATCGCGCCACAAGTGCCTGATATCTTCGAGAGTGGAACCTTGAGCTTTGTCCACCAAATCAATATTTCTAAAATAAATAAATCATCGTTTTTTATTGCAAATGATGGTAAAAAGCTACTTTTAAAACAACATTAAGCACATTGGTTGCTTAAGATTAAGGCTCCTCTCTTGAGCACATCAGGCACAAGTGGTGCTGACTGTACCGGTATCATCTATTTGGTTGCCCGTTGATAATCTGTTAAAAATTGAACTAATATAGGATTTTATTAAAACAAGTCACTTTTATATTTATTTATTAAAACTAATTTTTTTTTTTTTTAATGTGAATCCTCCATGTGAATTATATAATACAAAACAAAGCCAAATTATTTAAAAAAATCCATTTTCATTGTCAAAACCATAACCATGATAAAAATAATTCATTTAATAAATACATATATTTTAATATCTTTCTCTAACTCTATCAAATTTTTTTGTAATTATTTATTTATTTATTAATAAAATTAAAAATATAATTATAATTTCATATTTGATGAGACACAAAACAAATATAAATAAAGTGAAGCGTTTGATTTTATTCATTAATTTTTTTTTAAATATATTTATTTGTACATGTGTATGTACACGGGTGTGTATTTATAAATGATTTAATGTTTTTTTTTTTTTATTTTCCTTTAAAATTGATTAGTATCTCTATAATATTTATTTATTTTAAAATGAAAAAATAAATATAAAAAATTGCCTTCGAGGCAGGTGAGGAATTTTACGGATTTTCAAAATAAAATATAAAAAAAAATTAATCACCATTTCATATTAATTTATATATATATATATTTTTTTGAAAGTAATTGAAAGAACCGTTTTAATTTTATAGATGATGTAAATACATTTATGTAGGGACAATTCAATTAAAATAGTGTGAATAATTGCTAAACCCTGGATTTCATAGAGATTTATGAGTTTATTTTTTTTTTTTTTTCATTCGTAAAAAATTCAAATATGAGATTTTTTTGTTGTTATTAATAACCTGAATCGATCGATGATAAAGAGAATGAATAATTGTCTAGTGTAGCGAATGTGCGTGACAAAAATGACAACTAGGATATGAGGGATTTACAAAATTTCACTTTTTTTTATACTACAAAATACTAAATAAGAAAAGTTTCCTTGTAAAGATTACCTATTAAAAAATAATTGTAATTATAAAGTACAAGAGTAAAGTGGTCTTCAGAATATTTCAATGGCAAAATGAGAATATACATTTTAAAGAACATCTAAAAAAATAATCGATTTTTGAATTTTAATCAAAATCGTTGGAGCGAATTTAGAGAAAATCGAAAAAAAATTGAAAAACTAGGGTGTCTAACTTAAATATAAAATTTGAACCTCCTAGCTCAATTCCTTCATGCTTAAAATTGAACGGGTAAAGTGTACTTCAAACAAGGAAGAGAGTAAAATGAGAATATATTTTTTTAAAAAATAATTGATTTATGAATTCGAGCAAATTTTGAGAAAATCGAAAAAAAAAAAAAAACATTGTGTGGTTTTATGAAACCACGATGCAAGTGAAACTTTTTTCGGATCAGCGTTTAACTGAAAATTTTCAGAAAATTATTCAATTAAGGGTATTAAAATCGCGTTTTTAAAAATTGGAAAATGAGGATTGATAATGGAAAATCAATTGACTCATGTTAAAAACTGAGAACAATATTTATTTAGTAATTGAAGATTTGAATTATTTTAAATTATTTTAAAAATTATATTTTATCATTGTAAAGAAGAGCGAAAAAATTTGAGAGGATCAAATAAAAGTTTCACTTAAAAAAAAAATTGAAATAGTACATCAGTAAAGTAGCCTTTAGTACTCTTTGGGCTATTTTATTTAAAAGCTTATATTCGCGCCTCAATGCAGTATCTAAATTAAATATAAAATTTCAACATCGTAGCTCATTTTGTTCACAGACTATCTTTAGGGCTCGGGGATCTCAAAACGTGTATTTCCATCAAAATTTCTACATTGAATTTTTGACATGAATCCAATACTTTATTTAGAAGATTCTGGGACGGAGGTTTTCCTTAATTAAAAACTCGTAAAGCTTCTTCGAGTTTTTAATTAACCAATACTTTATATATCAATATATATAATTACATATATAGGTATGAGAAAGTTTTGGATGTCTTTGTCATACTTTTAAATAAGATGAACCTCCCAAATATCAAATCTTCTAAAAAATTCATTATATACCCCTTTGAACTGATTAATAAAAATGTAAATTACTTGGGCAATCAGGATAAGAGGAAGGAAAAAAAAAGGGTGACGTCAGCTGAGTGTGGCTGCTGCTTACATCAAGAGTTCGATATTAAACATCATCTCAAAAATATGTAAACAATGCCATTTAGGATATTAAATGCAAAAAGGGAAGAGATAGGAATAATAATCGACGTTTCGGTGATCATCAATCAAAGTAGCCGACTAAAAAATTTGAAGAGTCTGGAATAATTTATTAACGAAATTAATTATCTTTAACAAAGAAATTTTTTTCTTATTTAGTGAGGGGTTGGCTCTATCTCAGACCTTCTTTTATAACTTGAAAAGAGATAAATATATAGCCTTGAACTCTGAAAATCTTCACAAATTAATTATACCGGTATATGAATAAATTTTCTAAATCGGACCGAAACAAAAACTTTCTATCAACTCTTTCATATTTTTGGCTGGATGGCCAACGGCTAAAAGCCAATAATAAAAGAAAAAAAAAAAAAAAACTCTTTCATTTTTAATAGGCTACTTATTTATTTTTGCTAAATAAATAACAAGAGAGACTGAAGATATGGACCGTTTATTTTGGAAGTGGTGTAAGTCCATTTAAAAAAAAAAAAAATGAGATATCACATAATTTATGCTTAAATTAATGTAAATTTTCTATGTATAACTAGCTAGTGGTAAATTTCTTAAAAAATTCCCATGTTTTGTACAATTGAAAATTGGTCGGTAGGGTAAATAGATTTTTTAATAAACAGATATGCTAACCTTTCATTTTCTCGAAACAATAGCCCCCCCCAAAATGGACTTAGACCACTTTCAAAATAAACGGTCCATATAATATTTTAAGGGGCGAAATAATAAATAGTTGCTAATCTTTTTCTTTATTCATCAGCTCTTCATCCAATTGTTGTCTATTTAGAGGTGAGTGGAGCGGGGGGATAGCTTTTAATTAATATCCCAAAGAGTACAATAATTTTATTATTTTACTTTTGAATTTTTTTTCGATTTTCTCAAAATTTCTCCAACGATTTTGATTTAGATGCTCTTTAAAATGTATATTCTCATTTTGTCATTACATCTTCTGAATACCACTTTACTCTTGTACTCCATAGAAAAGATAGGAGAAATGGTTGCCATGGTAACAAAATATAAATATTTTCACATATAAATTTTACTTCTTGAAATTCGAATGTACCATACTGGCGGAAACTAAATATATGTCGACACGGAAAATCTGGTGCGACACACAGTACACAACTTTCTCTTACCTTCGGAATCGAAAGTTGTGTAATCTGTGCTTGTCACACCAGATTTTTTTATATAAACTTGATATTTTTTCGGTAAAATAAGATAGAAAAAATTCATTGCTGTTTTTACTTTTTTTTTTTTTTTTATTAATCTATTTTCATTTGAAAAGTGAGAACGTTTGATATTTATCAAATATAAATGGGGGTAGATATTATTTATAAAAGTAAAAATTTATCTCGCATTTGTTTGATGAATTTAATATTAATTACATATACTGTATATTCAGATAGAAGGATGATCTTATGTTTCATTGAATATGCACAGGTATTTTTCAATTTGTTATTTTATTATCAAAGAGCTCGTTTATAGGATATAAAATTTATTTTATTAAACGTTTTTTTTTTTTTTTTCTTTATAGGCCTATTGGGATCTATGGGAGAGGCGTGGCTTCACCTGGTGGCAAAAAATGAACTAGCGATTGTAGGATTGAATGGCTGAGCTGATACGCAAGTACTCGTGTTTTATGAGACAAAAAGTTTAATTAAAAATAAAAAATGGGTGTGACGATACAGGAAATTTGTAGGTTTTCTTCTGCCACACTTACTAATAGAAATTTTATTTGTGGAGATAATATTATTGATCCTGGTCATGTTTTAAAGTGAGTAATAGTAATGACAGTTTCAATGACAGACCAAATTCTTGCTTTCTGTTTACAAACAACAAGTTTACGAGAAGAATTTCATGAAATAAATGATCAAATTTCATAATAATAATAACAATTGGGATGGATTCTCGTATAAGGCTGGATTAGGAAGTACCTGTAAGCACATTTGGGGCTGTACTTTTATTCTGTAACCGCTATTTATGATATCTGATATGATGTTAGCCAAAAAGTGTTGGAAATATTTTATTGTAATAATAAATACAAGATAATTAAATGATAAATTAACTAAAAAATTAATACCGGTAATTAAATATAAAATTAATAATTTTTTTTTTTGTACTTACAAAAATAATTTAGAAGATTTAAAAAATATCACGTGAATGTGTTTGGAGTGCACCACATAAATCAGCTCTTAAAAAAATACGATATGAGAGGCCTTTGCTCGAGCACAATTGTTTTGGAGAAAAACAAGAAAAAGATAGAGGCAAAAATTAAAAGAAGGCTTCTAAATCTGATAGATTGATTCTTCTACAATAAAATTATTTATAATTTTCACTATACTGTCTTTTTTTTGGAAAAGAATGAAATCGAACTGTTTCATGCTTAGATGCATGACTTTTACACCCATAAACACAAAGTAGATACACATTGCTTTTATTTTTATAAGGAGAAAATTTCATATTTGTGAATATATTAGTGTATGTATGTATTATTTATTAATCTAACAATAATGTTTACTCGTGGGTTATAACTTTTTTTTTTTAAATAATACAATTATATCAGATGTTTAAATGTTCTTGTCCCTTATATCACGTTAAACATATGAAGGTTTATCCTACAATGGCTAGTTCGACTTTAAGCCACCAGGTAGCGTATTGAAATGCTAAAGATCCCAATACTTACACGAGTTTTTCTTATATGGCTTTAGCTGCTCGACTCCTCAGGAGGAAATATCGGTCGCCCACATTGAGAAAATAAAATTTAATTTAAATTAAATTAAAAAGGCGAGGGGAAGATATTTTGCACACCTATTTAGAAATTTTTGTATTATAACCCATCTCCTCCTCTTTATTTAGGACCTTCTCTTACTTAAATAGAATTATTCATTTAGGATAGAGTGAATTTAATTTTTAAATCACTCTGGTTGCCTACTAGCAGGCGTTTGTCAGTTTACACAATTGAATTGGCTACCAATTAATTGAAATAAATAGAGGCGAGGCGTAGTTGGGACATTTTTTAACTGCGAGAGATTTTGTAGAAAAATATTTCTATTAGAAATAGGTAATTTTTATGAATTTAATTTTGACGAAACTCTGGTTGCCTATTTCCAGGGAGTTACCAGTAAATTGTTTTGACGTGACGTCTTACAAATCATGTGTCTATATATTCAATAAAAAAAATATCGGAATTTCCATTTTTTAACTGTCTTTTTTGAGAATTAATAACTTTTTTTTTAATATTCATATTATTTCTAAAAGCTTTTCTTGTTTATATTTTCTCTCCATTTCCAATATCGTATTGATATTAACATTTTTAATCATTATTTTTTTACTGTTTTTTTCTATTTTTATTGAAATTTTAACAAGGCAATGTCTCTGACTTTTTTTTTTCTTTTCTTGTTTGTGAATTATGATTATTATTTTTATACAGCAAGTCTTTTGTACAAGATGTACCTGATAAACGCTCCTAAGAATATATTAATTGGACGAATTGAAATATTATTCCTATTTATTTATTATTATACGTTATTAGGGAACAAAATGCCGTTTCATAAGAGCCAATTTATTAAGGAAGAATTTTTACCAATTTGAATAAATTGGATCGAATTAAAAATTTGCTCGTGGGATAAATTTTAGAGATAAACCTCAACTCAGTGGTTATCTTAATAAAAAATCTGGTGTGACTGGCGCACAGCACACAACTTTCTCTTACCTTCGGTAATCGAAAGTTGTGTTCTGTGCTTGTCACACCAGATTTTTTGTGTCGACATATATTTAGTTCCCGACAGTAGGGAACATTTGAATTCAGATGTAAAATTTATAAGTATGGGAAAATATTTATATTTTGTTACCATGGCAACCATTTCTACTATCTTTCCTATGAAATACAAGAGTAAAGTGGTCTTCAGAAGATTTCAATGGCAAAATGAGGATATACATTTGAAAGAGCATCTAAAAAATAATTGATTTTTGAATTTAAAAAAAAATCGTTGCAGCAAATTTTGAGAAAATCGAAAAAAACTTAAAAATTACATCAGTAAAGTACTAGTACTCTTTGGCCGATTTTGATTAAAAGCTTATTTTTCCGGTCCCGGGGGGTGTTTAACTTAAATATAAAATTTCAGCCTCATAGCTCGATTCCTTCATGCTTAAAATTGAACACACACAGACACACACACACACACACACACACACACACCCCCCCCCCCCCCCCCCCCCCCCCCCCCCCCCCCCCCCCCCCCCCCCCCCCCACACACACACAAACAGACAGACAGACAGACCATGTCGCGAAAACCACTTTTTTGGATTCAGGGGACCTCAAAACGTGAAGATCCATCAAAATCTCGACATCGAATTTTTGACATGAATCCAATACTTTCTCTCTCTATATATATTACATATATACATAGGTAAGAGAAAGTAAAAAAACATTATTTTCATTTCTTAACAATACCTAAAAGAGTATAATGCGGCGATTCATTAGGGCTACATCAATTACATATTTTAGTTAGTAAGGCCATGCGTGTAATTATTTGTTAGCTTAGTTTTAGGTTGTCTTCGATTAAATTTGAATTTTGTATAATACAGTAATTATACATAAGAAGCATCTTTTTTTGTTTCACTCCCATCCGTGGAGATAAGCTAGTTTCGCCATTGCTTCTCTGCTTCTGTCCTCGCCCGCGGTGCGGGTCGGCGCCACTGCTTCTATTGAATAATAAATTTACTCTGTTTCTACCTGATAAATTAGATTTATTTATTTTTGGATGGGTTTTCTAGGTTAGATAATTTAAAGATAATCTCTCAAATAAAAAATCTGGTGTGACTGGTCGTACAGCATACGACTTTCTCTTACCTTCGGTAATCGAAAGTTGTGTTCTGTGCTTGTCATATCAGATTCTCTGTGTTTAGTTTCCGAAAGTAGGGTACATTCGATTTTCAAGATGTAAAATTTATAAGTATAGAAAAATATTTATATTTTGTTACCATGGCAACCATTTCTCCTGTTTTCTATAGAGTACAAGAGTAAAGTGGTCTTCAGAAGATTTCAATAGCAAAATGAGAGTATACATTTTAAAGATCATTTAAAAAATAATTGATTTTTGAATGTTAATCAAAATCGTTTCAACGAATTTAGAGAAAATCGAAAAAAACTGAAAAAGTGCATCAGTAAAATACTACTCTCTAAAAACGAATTAGTAAAAAACTACTAATTTATAGTGTATAGTCACTTTTTTAAGATGTGCAAAGTAGACCACCCGCAAATAGTGGATATCCACTTTTTCAATTAGTAAAAATTATTAATATGAAAAATTCACTAATTGAAAAAGTGAATTTTTAAAAAAATAATGACCAAAAAAAAAAAAAAAGAAAGGTTTAAGATACGTATATAAAATAAGGTGTGATGACACCGGGACCTAAGTTGTGTTTACTGACTCGAATTCTAGCCGAACCCACTTAAACTTGACTTACTTTTAGTACTCTGTTATTTTGTATATAAGTATGTCGCTGATGTTAACAATGCTTTTTACTTGAATGTTACTATATTCCTTCCCAGCAATTTATTTCTAAATAAACTTAATAAAACTAATTATCGTTATATCAAGAAATATATTTACTAAATTTTAAGTAAAAATATTTCTTAATTGACCATTTAAAAAATAATATTTTATTAATTTAAAAAAATTTGGAATCTATCTGTTTTGACTTAAAATATATTTCCTCCAATTTTTAACAAAAAATACAAGTTATCTCAATATTATTATTTATTTGTATTATTATTACTTAAATAAAGCCTTATATTGCCAAAAATGTCTTTATTAAGGAACCGATCAAACAGCTGGTCGGTCATGTTGGCTTCTCAGACAGCCAGAATTGAATGAACTACTTTTTGAATTAGTAAAAAATAACTAATCTAAAAGTAACCAATAAATTTACTAAATATATTAGTAGATTCTACTCAAAATGACTAAATTTGCTGTAATTTTCTTACCTACTGCTTGAATAAGTAAAAATTCTACTAATTCGTTTTAAGAGAGTAGTACTCTTTGGTCGATTTTGTTCAAAAGCTTCGTGTCACGTGCCAGGCGGGTACTTAACTTAAATATAAAATTTCAAACTCATAGCTCTTTTTGTTCTTGAGATATTTTGTTCATAGACAGACAGACAGACCATTTCGCGAAAACCACTTTGTTGGATTCAGGGGACCTCAAAACGTGTATATCCGTTGACATGCATTCAATACTTTCTCTCTATATATTAACATATATATAGAGGTAAGAGAAAGTAAAAAAATATGTGAAAAACAGAAAATTTCTATTAAAATTAATATTAAATTAGTAATTAGTAGTAATAATAAAAGAATTACCCTTACCAACTTTTTGGCTTAAAAATAACTAAATGTTACATTTTATAATTCTCTTATCCCAAATTCAAAATTCCTCTTTATTTAGTTTTAAGATTAAGAAAGATGTTATCTCCTTCATTCATCTAATACTGGATAATTAATATAAAATAAGAAATTTAATTATGTAAATAATAGAGCCCCTGAAAACATTGATAAGCAACCTGTGGAGAGAGAGGGAGACTCTAATCAATCTTTTCATGCTATTATTAAAAACGTTAACAAAAGCGAAACACACGATATACCTTTATACTATACGTACTTGTATAGTATAAAATAAATAAAAGCAAATAACGGTAATTAAGCTAAGGTTAAAATTACTGTTAAAGAATGTTAGAAAATTTAATCATAATAAAAGTGTGTGGGAACTCTATTTTCTTTTTTTTTTTAAGACAAATTATAATCATAATTGAATTTTTGAGAGATAATGTCATTGAATGTGTAATTAATTTTAGGTTAATAACATAATCAAAGAACTGGTTTTCTTAATTTTACTTTCTCTTACCTCTATATGTATCCTCCTGGACCGTGAAAATAAGCTTTTAAACAAAATCGGCCAAAGAGTACTAATACTAATACTTTACTGATGTACTTTTTCAGTTTTTTTGGATCTTCTCGAAATTCGCACCAACGATTTTGATTAAAATTCAAAAATCAATTATTTTTTAGATGGTCTTTAAAATGTATATTCTCATTTTGCCCTCAAAATTGTTTGAAGCACACTTTACTCTTGGACTTCATACGAAAGATAGGAGAAATGGTTGCTATGGTAACAATATATAAATATTTTCCTATGTTTATAAATTTTATATCTTGAATTCTACAACCCTTGGTATAGAAGGCAAACACGCTAGCCACTATACTAAGCCTGAGGGCCATTTTTTGGTTTAGATTTATTTACTTTTTAGGGAGAATTTTTTATCACCTTACCATATCTTCAAATTATCAAGGGGGAGGATGGAACAAAATATCAAATTTGTTTCCATGTAGGCCTTTGCTGAATATCAAAAAATAAATGAATTCTCAATAGCCAATAATTTTAAATTTTGATTTCATTTAATTGTTATAAAATTAAATTTCGAAAATGTTTACCTTTTATTTAGCTTATAATACTAATAAATTGAATATATTACATTGAATTTGGATGCGAGTCAGCGAATATTGATTTAAATTAAATAAAAAAACACATACACACACACACACACCCCATATATTTAATTCCCAATTCTACTATTGATTTATTAAACAAAAAATAGGAGTATTTTATTATTAATCTAGTAGATTGAATTTTTATTTTTTATTTTCATCATCTATCATTTTAATGGCATTAATAAAGGAATTCTATATAAAAAAATTTCATTTGTAAAAATTAAAATATTAATTTGATAATATCCAATAATTGAAATGAAAACATTTTTTCCATTTGGAATTAGTTATTCTTGTAGTTTGAAGAATGTCTAACAGATGGCAGAGTTCTTATAACAGTCTCGGTGCTAATATACCGCGTTAGAGAAGCGATCTTTACTCCATTTTTTTTTTTTTGCTAATGAAGATGTTTAACCAGTAGAAATTATATTTCATTTTAATTATGTTTTTTATATTAATTGACCTCGAATAAATTAAAAAAAAAAATCAATTATAGGCCTACTAAGAATATATATTATTAAATGTTTTAGGCTATCTAATATTACCTCGATTCAGAGGCGTATATAGAAATTTTTTCGGGGGGGGGGGGGGCTGTTCTCAAAAATTTTTCTGTGAAAAATTTTGTTTTTCGCGGAACCAAAATTTTGATTTTGCGGAACCAAAATTTTTTTCATGTGCCGTTCGCGGAACCAAAAATTTGTACCGTCCGTAAAAATATTTTACCTTTTTTTTAGGGAGCCAAAATTTTTACCACCCGCGGAACTAAAGATTTTTTTATGTGCCGTTCGCGGAACATTTCACTCTTTTGCGAAACCTGGGATTTTCGTGCTGCGGGGCCGAGCAAACATTTCGGGGGAGGGGGGGGGGCGAGACCCATTATTGTCTCTATATCCCTATAGGGCTCTATGCGTTTAGGAAATTTCGGAGGGGGGGGCCGGGCCCCCTCGTCCCCCCCTTATATACGCCCTTGCCTCGATTTATACATCCAAGCTTCGAGCATTTGAACTTTCTTTAAAGGATGAAAGCTAACAATGTTTTGATAAATTAGTGATTCGTTGGGAGCTATCAACGTCATTGGAGGATTCTACCTAGGGTGGCCATATGAAATTGATTTTTGATTTTTCTATTTTTATGCTGCTCAAAAGTTTCCTTTTACAAAAAAAAAATGAGATGTGCAAAATTTGCAATCGATCCGAAAAAGCCTCAAAGCTTTTGAAGTTGGCCAAAAATCGATATTTTCTATTATAATATCCTAACGAAAAATCAAATGAAATTTTCAATAATACCTTTAGAAAGGAAATTTAATGCTCTTTAATATTGGTTATTATCATATTTAACCTAAATGCTACGGTTTTTGAGATGATTGCATATAAAGCCCGCGCGCTCTTGAATGGTTGCTTATTATCATGTTAAAATATAAGAAACTTATTAGGCCTATATGAAAAATCAAATTCTTTTATTTTTTATTAGGTATATATATATATTTTTATTAAAAAAAGTTCAGAGAAATGCGTGGGGTATAATTTTACCATAGACATTTTGAAATCTTTCTAATATTAAAGCGATGATATATATAATAAACATATTTGTCTAACAAAGCTGTGAGTGTTATTTATTGGCATATTTGTATAAATTTCAATTAATTAAGAAAATTTTCTCTAACTCTCTCCCTTTTCTCTATTATACAAAAAACAAATCAAGGCAGATCCCTAATTATATTTCGTGAAACAATTTAGAAGAGATTATCTCTCTCTCTCTCTCTCTCTCTCCCTCTTGCTCCTTTCTTTCTTTATCAACGCAAATTAGAGTGGGTTGGAAATTAAATTTATTAGAGGAGATTATTATTTTTAATTTCGCTCTTATATTTAATACACACGGTAATTAAGGTATATTACCAAGCGGGCTTAAGATTTTTAGTCTTACGCTCGGACTTTTAAGTAGGTCGCTTGTATTGGCCAAAAATATAATAGATTCTTTTAAATAGTGAAATTCCCTCTAATAAAAAAATCCGGGAATGACTTTTCTAAGACGTTCTTGTATACTGGAATTAACTGTTATGTCTGTGAGTGTGTGTAAATTAGGTCCACCGAAACAAGATTTTCAGCCGAAACCGAAACCGAAACCGAATAATCGCCTCAACCTTGTTTCGCCGAAACCGTAACCAACCGAACTTGTTTTCCTATAATTTTTTTCTTTTCCTTTTTTATTTTTTTTTGTTTTTTTTCCCTTCGTGAAAATCATTTTACCTTTTTCTTAGGAACTAAAATTGTTTCTCCCTAAGAGCAAATTAATTGACCTTTATACTTTCTCTTACCTATGCATATATGTAATATATAGTATAGAGAGAAAGTATTAGTTCATGTCAAAAATTCGATGCGAGATTTTATGGATCTTCAGAGCGTTTTGGAGGTCTTCTGACTCCAAAAAGGTGCGCGCAAGTTTCCTTTTTTCGGCACATTGAACTGCCGTCTTTAGAGCCAATTTGACTACAAAGAATCCTGAAGACTGTAATTCATTGTGCTGAAACTAGTGAAAACTTGCTCAAACTTGTCAGCCAGATGTCCAAAGTTGCTCTGAAATATAAAACTACTTTTTAAGAAATTTCGTTTTATTGATATTCTCAATTACAATCTTGAATTGACCAAGAAAAGAAACTACTGATTTTTTAATTTAATTATATACACTAAAATTGTAGATTTGTATCAACTTTTGGAGTAATTACGTCAACTGGAAATAATACTATAGGGGAGAGTGGGGCATGTTGAGACAGTTTTAATATTTTATTTTTATGACAAAAAATTGGAACGCCTATCTTTTATTCTACCGTCATATTTTGAAAGGTTAATTCTTTGGGGACCTAAATAGCATATTTTTTCTCTCCTGATAATAATCATGGAGTATTAAAATTAATTAATTTAAAAAAAATTCACGTACGTATCAGCTTACCCCACCTCGGGGCAAGTTATACGAAAAGAAAAGGCAAGTTGATACTGTGGTAAGGGGGATTGGTAATCTGATGGGATATTAATCAGAAGTTGTGCTAATTTTTTTAAATAGCCCATTTTTAATGATTACGAGGAAAAAAGCTAATCTAGTGCGTATTTCCACATAAGATGCACAATGAATACATGTGTATAATTTTGTGACCTGCCACATTCGATGTGTACATATTTATTGCATAATATGCACTGGATCCAGTCTTGGCCAGGAACTTCGACAGTAAATATGGTTTAAACAAACCAAGAAGTAAAATCTTCCACTCCTCTTCTGAATTTGAAACTGATTTCTCCCAATCTCAATGCACATGGACTGAGGGGCAAGTTGATACAGTGTATCAATATGCCCCCAACCAAATGTATCCAACTTGCCCCAAGAAGTGGCCACGTGTCTTTAAAACTAACATAACCTAAAAAGTAGAGCACCTAGCCTTATATAAATTATACGAACTTACTCAGGAAGAAACGTTTAATAAAATGCGCACAGTGATTATAGGTCTCGGGGATTCTTTATGCACTTTTTTCTATACTCAAACAAAAGGTAAAAAATTTACTTTTGTGGTAAGAAAACACCAAACCTTAAACCACTCAACAGCTCGCTGTCGGATTTGGCTGCCACTATGTGTAGTGCAGCGTCACGCATCGACTGCTACCACTCGCTTCCACATGCGCATACGCATTTTTTAATTTAATTATATACACTAAAATTGTAGATTTGTATCAACTTTTGGAGTAATTACGTCAACTGGAAATAATACTTTACCTGATGATTTTTTTATTAAAAAATATTTATTGTTTCAGGTTTTTTCGAAAACTGAATAGTTTTTGAAATAGTCAACGAAGGAAAAGACCATTTCTGCTAATATTGGAAAAAATCTATATTTTTATTGGCCCTTGTTGGATCCTTGTTTCTCTTTTCTTTTTCAAAATTAGCCGAAAGGTTCTTTTTTTTAGTTGATTATCTCAACAACCTTTCAGTTTTCAAAAAAAACTTCAAAGAATAAAAACTTTTTAAATTAGTGTAATTTATCATGACATGTAACATTACAAACCCCAAAATATTTGAAAAAACATTTTGGGTAAAGTTCTACTTTTAGTGTAAGAAGTACCGTATATTCTAAATTTCATAGATCTGGCTGCTTGCGTTTTTAAGTAATCGTGTTCACACACTCAGATATAATTCCAAAGTGTTTTTTTTTTCGACTCGCAAGTTCTTCATCAAAATCTCGAGGTTGAATTTTTTTACGATTACAATATTATCTCTTTCGTAAAAAGTAGGCCTACCGTATATAAACTTTTAATTCAATTTTTGTTTTTCTTTATTTAACTTTATCGTTCTGTACATTCGTTTGTTTCTAGAGTATCTGTCCATTTCGGGTGACGGTTATAACATAATCACAGTGGATTGGGCGCCTCTTTGTGAGCAGCCCTGTTACCCAATGGCTGCTTATAACACACACCTGGTTGGCACCTGTCTTGCTCGACTAATGCGACAAATCGACGCCTCCAGCCATGGACCAATTGTACACCTGGTCGGTTTCAGTCTGGGAGCGCATGTAGCTGCAAGGGCAGCTGTTGCATTACGACCTGATTTAGTGTCACGAATCACAGGTAGGGCTACTCATCATAAAACAATCGTTTAAAATTTTTTTTTTAACTAAAGGGGGTTCAGGAGCGACGTCTAAACGTACTTTAAAAAAAAACTAGACTATTATAAGGAATTTTTCAATGCGGTTTTTTTTAATGAATTAAATTCATAAGAGATTATTGGGACATCGAGCTATAATTTTTTTAATGACTTATTAAAAAATTATCGTAATTAATTTTTTTGTTATCAAGCAAATACAAAAAAACAATCTGTCCCAATAATCTTTAATTTTTTTAAATTTTAAAATGAATTTATTGTTATTATTAATCACATATTAATTAAGAAATTTTTAAAATAAGCTTAGATGATTTATTTAAAAACCAACTGTCAAATTAGTTCAGCATTCTTGCAATAGATGGCAGGCTAGTCTAACAGACGATATAGTATTAGCCTATATCTGGCCTATATTTATATATTTTTATGCTTTTATAAAAGATACATAATATATAATAACATTTATAAAGTATTTATTGTTAAAAGATCAATGAAAATCAACCAAATGCATTAAATATTATTAGCTACCATTCTGACATCTCTTGGCAAATTTTTGAATTACTTGATTTTTTGGGCATACTTTTTATGACACACTACGCCATCTTATCGGGAAAAACATGCGTAAACACTTCGCTCCCGAGGCCCCTTAATCACCCCTTCAAATTCCTTGTTTTAAGTTTAAAATTCCAGATTATATGCCAAAATGTAATTACAAAATTGTTATGAATTTCTCGGTATCTTTTTATTTTTCTGAGCCAATTTAAAGAGTTAAACTTTTAATGAAATATTTTACAGTAAATGTCATTCCTTTCTCATTTCATTTTAATTATGTATATCGACAGTGGTTGAGAATTTAATTAAAATCACTCTATTTACTTGTTGAAGGTATAAATCTATATATAGATAATATTGATTTTGGATATCTATTTGTTTTGATTTTGTTATATAAACTCAACCAAATATGAAATCATTTTATTTATAGACCAACTTGTGTATCAAAGCAGAGAGACAGAGAGGAGAGAGAGATGAATGATAAAAAGCTCCCCAGGCGAGACAAATGGACGAACGGACAGACCTTCTTCTTGTTGCTTTAGGAAAAGAAAAGAGATGTGGACATCATATTATTTATACTTTTCTTTTTCCTCCTTATTTTTTCTTCGAGATTTAGGAAATTGTATATGACAGAGAACGAAGGTATCATCTGTTTCAATTTTATTTGGACAAGGTCTCGAGTAGTTAAGTCGTTCTCTTAAAGAGTTCTTATTACACGAAGATTCCTTTATCTTGTCCAAAAAAAGTTGAAACATATGATATATTGGTTGGTAGTGAGTGGCTTCATTGCTAGGAATGATTTTCAATTGGTGGGTTGAGATTGAGTAGTAATTGTATTATGTAGTGCATCTAGCTAGGTATGGGCAAAATCTTTTAAAAGGATTCTATCCAATCCGCAACGGGCAGTTTGGACGTTTCGATCCACCCGAGAAGAAATAAAATGATCGAGGGATCCACACGCCCGCACCAGGAAAAACCTTTGGGACACAGGGTCTACCCCCCACCAGGGGCACACACAGTAGTTCGAAAGTGACCAGAAGAAAAATGTGTAGTTCACTATGCAGACCTGCTGCAGGCGTGTGGATCATTCCCTCGATCATTTTTAATCATTTTTATTCGGGCACTAATCCAAAAGGATCGATCTGGGATTAATTTTTAGGCATTTGGATGAATCAAAAAGATATAAGACCTACGTATATTAAATAAAAAGTAAAAAAAATTTCAGGGATTGCCAATCCTTTGAAAAAAATCTCAAAATTCCAGGATTGCTAATCCTTCAAAATGGATTAGCGATCCAATCCTAGATTCAGAGAAAAAAATAATTTCGATTCAAATCCAAGATCCTCCCCAAAAAAAGTATTTTGATCCAGATCCAAAAATCCTGGATCGGTTCTGATTTTCGGATTTAAATCCAAAAAGATTGCAATCCTGCCCATCCTAGAATGCAGTGGCGCAACCAGGATTTACTCCTGGGGGGGGCGGTTTTGACTAGCTGCACCGCCTCCCATTTGCGGATGGAGCGCTTAACCTTTTTCTTTTCTAGTTGTAATATATATTTTGAATTTTTTTCTCTCCATGGGGGAGGGGGGAGGTTAAAACCCTAAAAACCCAGTGCCAGTGCCAGAGTGTAACAAACCTAAAAGATGTTTTGAGTTCAAATTTCCCTCTATTTATCCTCTAATGCCAATCAAAGTCCGAAATCAGAAAATAACCTGCTAGTTTATTATTATAGAAAGTTTCATTCAATACAATCTTTTAACCCAAAAATAACTTAAAAAAAAAAAAATAATCCTTTCTCTTACTAAAATATCCCAAAAACAGAATTTAATTTAGTGATTAAAAAAATTGACAATCACACTAGGGCCTCGACGCCATTCACTGCACAATCGATTATGGCGCTAATACAAATTCTTATATTGCCATAGTATTATTTTACAAGACTATCCAATCCTGGTGGCGGCATTTTTCATCCTCTAATTTCTGAATAAATTAAAATTTCTTTCAATTTGTATTTTTATGGTGTTTTTGATTCCTTGATATATAACAAATTCTTGTATTTTTTTTTTATTTGTTGGTTTTATTTCTTACCCTATCTATATACGATTTATTTGATTCCAACTTGATGTGACTTGATGTTACATCAAAGTACCTAAGGACTTGAAGGACTTGGCTTGCTCCTTGGAAAATGGCTGCCGGCTCTAAAACTCTCTCTCCAAGAACAAGTTCTCCAGCGAGAGAGAGGGAAGGAGTTAGGGAATAAAATGTAAATCCGTTGCTGCGTTTCAAAGTGTTTCACTTCATCCCTCCACTCTCTCTCTCTCTCGCTCTCTTTATCCTCTCTCAATTTTATTACTAAAATCAGCCACTTTTCTGCCTGGCTTATTTATACCTCCTCTCTTCTACTCTACATAAATACCCAATTCACTTGCATTTGATAATATGTCGAGGAAGGACCTATTTGTATGCATCGCGTGTTTCATCCTTCCTTTCAATAGTATTATTAAATTAGATAATCATTTATTTATTTATCAATTAATGGCGTTTTTTTTTTTTAAATAATCGTTGTAATAGAGCCTTAATAGAGATTTTTTCGATTGAACATATAATTAATATTTATTATGGGAGTTTTTAGTTATCCCACTTTGTATTCATTATTTATTGAAAATATAGTTATTCTGAAATCGTTTTCTAGTACTATGCACTTGCTCCGACTCAAGGGAACTAACCTCTAAATGACAGTTACGTGCATTTTATATGCAATGACGTCAGCGCCATCTACAGTCATTCTCATGAAGTTAGGCACAATCATCAAAGCAAGTGTTTACATAAAAAGCATGATGTTACAATCAAATTCAAAAAAAACTTATTGTAACATCATGCTTTTTATGTAAACACTTGCTTTGATGATTGTGTCTAACTTCATGAGAATGACTGTATGCTTGATGGTCATTGCACCCCCAACTAAATTTTTATTAACTGAAAAAAGTAGGCATCGTCGGGAATTGAACCGCGGATCTACCCATTTGTACTCAGCATGCCTCAGAAAATAGTACGGCATGCTGTGAACAAATTGACAGATTTGTGGTTGAATTCGGGTTCAATTGTGGTTCAAGCGACGCTTACTTTTTTGCTATTTCTGTTAATATATTAACTTGACTATTTTATAAATAAGAAATTATATATAATATTTAAGATATTATATATATCGCGTATGTGAGCCTCGAAACGGAAATTTATATAATTAAATAATTATTAATTCATATACCCGAGTACAAATTGGAGGATCCGTGGTTCAACTCCCGGCGGCACACCCTTATTTTTTCGGGTATATGAATTAATAAATATTTAATTATATAAATTGACTATTTTAGTTAAATGTTACATGTTCGCCCTTTAATATAGGACTTTTTGATTACTCTATTTATTTTATTTCTTGTTTGTTAATATAGAATTGTCATTAAACCCAATTGAATCCCCCCCCCCCAACCTTTTATATTCAAAATGCAATGTCAACGCTTAAAACATTACTAAAAGTTTACATTAGATTAGATTATATTAACTCCGTAATTTTTATTTATTTTTTTTAATGTTTTCATTTTCTCTCCCCCCTCTTTATATATATATGGAATAATTCACAATCGGTTTAATTTGAATCGTTCTTACAGAAACAATTATGCAAATATTGTTTAATGGACCGGATTGGTGTTGGATATTTACTAATGGTTCATCTATAATAGTTATTGTTCTCTTTGATAATTATGTGTCAATTGGGTTAATTGGAATAAAAATAAAAATAAAAATAAAAGCACTGTCAATTCAACGTCAAATGCAAATTATGATTTATGGTTGAATATTTTTTCCTTCAAATCAATTTGTTTAAACAAATTCATCACAGAGTATTTTCACACTGTTCAAAAAAAGATTAATTTTAACACCACATGCATGACCCATCTCTTAGGTGCATTATAATATTTTTGTTAATTAGTAAATCGTCTACCTTGAGCTGAATTGATAATCGCTTTAAGCAGTTAAAGCTGAATGTTGAATAAGCATTCCGAAGAACTTGTTATTTCATGTATTTTTGTTAGTTACTGCTTGATTGTTCTATGAGCTTTGAGTATTTCGTATTTAGTTCCTGTAAGATAGGCAACCGAAATAACAAAACCTTCTAAAGTCGGGTGCGGTCCATTTAAATAAAAAATCCATTATTGTGTTATTATTTTGTTTACCTATCTTTCAGTCTGCTGCAATTCGTTGGCCAAACTGCTTCATTTTAGTTCTTTCATTTGTAGTTTGTTCGTTTCACTTGCCATGGTAAAACGTTAAAAGTTGCCCAGGCACGCTCTCAAGGTCAAAAGGTGCAAGCCCAAACTGCCTAGACAAATAGTGCAACTTTTGCTATCAGTTCTATTGAATTCATGAACTGGCAAAATGAGTTCTTAATAACCTACCCTAACCTAATCTTCAGTTGTCATTTTTATAACGTTGATTCTTAAATAAAAAAATAAAAAAAATAATTAATAATAATAAAGAAAATAAAAATAATAAATAAAAATGAAAATAATACTTAAAACTTATTTATCTTTTTTTTTATATTAATTAACTCTGTTATTTTAATCGAGGTGAATAGAGAGAAAATGGCGACAAAAGGTGGTCATCTACTAAAGCTTTGGCGCTGTGATCGCCCTGCACAATTCACACCAGCTATTCGATTGGGTCAATTTATGCAAAATCTTCATTTTCTGCCCCTGATTTCAAACGAACAGAATGCAAGTTATGCTAGCGTGCAAAAAATGAAACGAACAGAATGCAGGGAAAAATGTGTAAATCATACTGCAATGACAAGCGAAACGAACAAATGTATTATCTGTTATTATTATTATTATTTATTATTATTTGCTATTTTTATACTATTAATCTGAATATTATTATATTTAAAATAAAGAAATAAATTTTATTTTATAAGAAATTCCTTTGCTTGTAAATAGCGAATACTTTATCTTATCCAACAACAATTTTGATTTGTTTTTGAATAATATTGATGGATGCAAATTCAAAGATAATCATCAGTCAATACATATCCTCGTACGTAGAGAGAGAGGTTGGTGACGTGACAAATGACGTGAAAGATAACAAACACCCCGAGGGAATGTTTTCAGATTAGCTCCCTTTTTACGACTATAGTCCCTTTACTTCACTCCACACACACTCGTCTTTTGATTCAGAGAGTAATTTAAGGAAATCCACGTTTGTAAACAAATGACCCGATTCACTTTCTGTTTTTTTTTTTTGACTTACAGATCGAAAGCTGAATAGGCAATTTTTTTTTGTTTACAAATGTTGAATACTTAAAATGATTTTTTGATAATGTTTCAAAATCATTGAACAAGGAGGATCAGGGTTTAAATCTTTCTAGAAAAAAGATATTTCAAATTAACGTAAAATCTGAAGATGTTTTATTAAATAATGATAATTGAAATTTAATATGACGTTACATTTATTGCTTCACCTTCATTGAATCGAAACGTTAAATGAAATTCTTCACCCTACTTGAGATAAAAAAATTAAAATGATTGTGAAATTTAATAAGTAAATATTCTATATTCTCAATTATAAAAAGTTGCCCTCAGATCCTGATTGATTGACTTTTGTCCTTTCTATATATTTATTTCTACAGAGTGTTTCTGAAATAGGCTGCCAAACTTCTGGAGTGGTTTTCTTCATTATCATTACTATTCCAATTCAGTGCCTGTTTGAGGATTGGTTTACAGTCATAGAATACACAAATGGAAAGAATACATAAATATTTCTCTATACATTTCCTATGGGAGAAATCGCAACTTTAGGAATTAATAACTCAAAAAGTTATAGGAATTTTGGGGTGAAAATAATTTTCCTGTAATCCCTAGAAGGTCCTCTTTAAGCTTAAAAAATTTCATTTGAAAATTCCAACGGGAAGTTGCCAAAATAGAGCGTGACAAACAGACGGACATTAGCGAATTATATAAATAAATTGTTTTACTAATTATGGTGAAATTTGGCATGGTACTTTCTGAGGTAATGGACTAGTGTTAAAAAAATTCTCCACCTTATCTTATGATATTTTTCAAAATGGCGCCCATTTGAAATTTTTATATTGAAATAACTCTAAAACTACCAATTAAAAAAAAAAAAAATTACCAGTCTAAAAAGTTTTATTTTTTCATTTTAAACAAAATAGCATAGTTAGATTTTTTACTTGCTTAATATAAGAACCTTAAAAAAAAGACTCACAACAGATGCAAATGGGCGCCATTTTGAAAAATATCATAAAATAAGGTTGAGTTTTTTTTTTAACACTACCTCAGTAGGTAACATGCCAAATTTCACCATAATTAGTCAAATCATTTTTGAGATAAAAAAAATAATCGCCGCTAGCGGGAAAACGAAGCATTTTTGGACCTATGCTATAAGAAACATTTTTCTCTATTTGAATAATAAGAAAACCTCTCCAGAAGTTTGTCAACCTATTTCAAAAACACCCTGAGGAAATTACATTTTTCAATTTCTGAAATAAAATCTTCATGCAGACTCTCGTTTGGTCGTTAAAATAAAAGGAATGTTTTTTATTTTGTTCCTAGGGCTGGACCCAGCTCTACCTCTCTTCTCTGGAGCATCTCGAGATGCACGTCTTGACCCCTCAGATGCTCGCTTTGTGGATGTTGTCCACACAAACGCTCTGGTACAAGGTCGCCTAGCTGCTTGTGGACACGCTGATTTCTATGCCAATCAAGTCGTGACGCAACCAGGCTGCGAGAGTAAGTTATCACTTTCATTTATTAAAGTTGGGGTGTGTAACCCCAAAAAACAAAATGTTAACACCTCTCTCGTTAAAACTTACTTATTGTCTATATTATTATATCATCACTTAACTTGTGATTGACTTATACAAATCTGCGCAGTCTTTTAAAAGTCAATTTAAATTTTCAGCCACATTGACATACAACACATTTACACATTTCTTTTATTCTCACTTTTTGTTTGTTTATAAGAGAGAGGGAAGTCCACGCTCTTGATTATTTTCTTGATTCTTCATCCTTCTGTCGTATATTAACCCTCTCTTAATTTGAAGAGAGATATAGAGCTTTTTTACTTTCTCTTACCTATGTATATATGTAATATATATATAGAGAGAAAGTATTGGATTCATGTCAAAAATTTGATGTCGAGATTTTGATGGATATACACGTTTTGAGGTCCCCTGAATCCAAAAAAGTGGTTTCGCGACATGGTCTGTCTGTGTGTGTGTGTGTGGGTGTGTGTTCAATTTTAGCATGAAGGAATTGAACTACGAGGTTGAAATTTTATATAAAGTTAAACACCCCCCGGGACCGGAAAAATAAGCTTTTAATCAAAATCGGCCAAAGAGTACTAGTACTTTACTGATGTACTTTTTCAGTTTTTTTCGATTTTCTCAAAATTTGCTCCAACGATTTTTTTTAAATTCAAAAATCAATTATTTTTTAAATGCTCTTTAAAATGTATATTCTCATTTTGCAATTGAAATCTTCTGAAGACCACTTTACTCTTGTACTCCATAGAAAAGATAGGAGAAATGGTTGCCATGGTAACAAAATATAAATATTTTTCCATACTTATAAATTTTACATCTGAATTCATATGTTCCGTACTGTCGGGAACTAAATATTGTCGACACAAAAAATCTGGTGTGACAAGCACAGAACACAACTTTCGATTACCGAAGGTAAGAGAAAGTTGTGGCTGTGCGCCAGTCACACCAGATTTTTTCACTTTCATTTGTTTGTATTGTCAGGCGACGTATAAATAATACCTTAAAATCCTACACATTTCTGTTATTCATTAAAATATGATATTTTCCTTTAGAAAAAAAAATTCATAAAAGATATAAAATAATTAAATGAAAATGTGAAAATGAGGTTAGTTTAAAAACAGTTCCAAGGTTTTTTTTTTTTTCTTAATTTCCCAATGTGATTCTTTAATGAAATCATGATTTCTCTCTTTTTTTCTTTTTCTTTCTCTTTTGTTAAAAAAGATTTTTTGAAGTTTATATATATAAAAAAAAAGAGAAAAAAACGACTGAATTAAAAAGAAGAAAAAGGTGATTCAAATATCAAAGTTTAAAGTTAAAAAAGTTGGCTTAAAATAAAAAAAATAAAAAATTCGGTTTAAATATCGAATATAATTAAACGTTATTACCTATTTGCTTTGTTTTCTTGCTATTTAAATTCTTTTTTTTTATTATAGACCAGATTTGTATTAATTATTTATTATAAATATAAATACTGTACAACGTTTCGACTGCTTATTCTGAACTCAGTCAGTTCAAGCGCCAGTACTTGAAAGCGACTGCAGAATAAGCAGTCGAAACGTTGTACAGTATTTATATTTTTAATAAATAATTAATACTTAAAATATAATTAAAAACTCTCATAAAAATAATTATAAATCAAACAAAAAAAGCTTTTATAAACATATTCGTAATTTATTTTTTGTTTAGGATAACACAGACCAGCAACAAAATTTAGTACATTGAAATTTAGAGCTATTTCTGGGTATATGGATAGCCCTGAAACTGTTTTGTTCATAATTTCGTTAATAATCAACAGATTTTCATACTTTTTTCTCATTCAGATTCACACACACACATATATACAGTCTTTTCGGCAACTCAGGCTATATAAAACTTTTTTAAGATATCTGTGATTGATATATGAAATATATACAGAGAGAAAGTATTGCGATCTTGTTAAAAATTCAATTTCAAGATTTTGATGGATATACACGTTTTTGAGGTCCCCTGAATCCAAAAAAGTGGTTTTCGCGACATGGTCTGTCTGTGAACAAAATATCTCAAGATCGAAAAGAGCTATGAGGTTGAAATTTTATATTTGAGTTAAGTACCCCCTGGGACGTGACACGAAGCTTTTGAACAAAATCGACCAAAAAGTACTGGTACTTTACTAATGTAATTTTTCAGTTTTTTTCTCTAAATTCGCTCCAACGAATTTTTAAATTCACAAATCAATTATTTTATAGATTCTCTTTAAAAGGTATATTCTCATTTTGTCATTGAAATCTTCTCAAGACCACTTTACTCTTGAACTCCATAGAAAAGATAGGAGAAATGGTTGCCATGGTAAAAAAATATAATTATTTTCCCATTCTTATAAATTTTGTATCTTGAAATTCGAATGTACCGTACTGTCGGAAACTAAATATATGTCGACACGAAAAATCTGGTGTTACAAGCACAGAACACAACTTTCGATTATCGAAGGTAAGAGAAAGTTGTGGGCTGCTGTGCAAAGTCACACTAGGTCTTTTCAATTTTGTATTATATTATCGTTGTATTATAATTAAAATTTGTTTATTTATTCGGTCTTTTTTTTAACATTTCGCATTATAACCATAGTAAAATAAAAAAAAAGAGATTCTTTTGATGAATGCAGTAATAATTTGTATTTATAATATGACCCGTAATCAGATATGAAACGAAGGTTTTCTTATCATTGATCATTGCGGTTTATGAAGAATAATTTAGGCATTCAGGGGTCTATTAGTTCATGTTGATGATTTTTATCTTCAAAATAAAATAAAATAAAAAAATATTTGCAATTCATTAATATAAAATATTGCATAATTTATATTGATTAAAAAAATGTATAATTTTTCAACAAGTTAGGTAATGATATTTAAATTTTAAGCTGTAATAAATAGTGATTATTTTTAATTTATATATTTATAAAACAAAGCTCATATTGTAGCGGTCTCTGACGGAGAATGCGAGTTTTGGCTTTTTTCGCTAAAGAAACCGCATGCGGAACAAGTACCGTCTGTTTTCGATCGGATCTAACGACCAAACATTTTTTGTATCTCTAAATTTTATCTCAAGGGGCTACGGGAGTGAAATGGTTACGCATGTTTTTCCCGCTAAGATGGCGTTGTGTGTCATAAAAAGTAAGCCCAAATATCAAGTAATTCAAAAATTTGCCAAGAGATGTCAGAATGGTAGCTAATAATATTTAATGCATTTGATTGATTTTCATTGATCTTTTAATAATAAATACTTTATAAATGTTATTATATATTATGTATCTTTTATAAAAGCATAAAAATATATAAATATAGGCCAAAAGGGGCTCATCTGTTAGACTAGCTTGCCATCTATTGCAAGAATGCTGAACTAATTTCACAGTTGGTTTTTAAATAAATCATCTAAACTTATTTTAAAAATTTCTTAATTAATATGTGATTAATAATCACAATAAATTCATTTTTAATTTAAAAAAAAAATAAAGATTATTGGGTCAGATTGTTTTTTTGTATTTGCTTGATAACAAAAAAATTAATTACGATAATCTTTTAATAAGTCATTAAAAAAATTATAGCTCGATGTCCCAATAATCTCTTATGAATTTAATTCATTAAAAAAAACCGCATTGAAAAATTCCTTATAATAGTGTAGTTTTTTTTTTAAAGTACGTTTAGACGTCGCTCCTGAACCCCCTTAAAATTATTACTACAATTTAAAGCCATAGGAACCATATATGTAAGTAGGAATTCATTTTCATTACTCACTGCTTTATTGAATTCAAATTCAGCTTCATCTTTTAGGAAAGGGAAATTGAAACCACCCCAAAAATAATTACTCTGAGCAAACGGGTCAATATACAAATAAAAAGTAATCCCAGAATATTATATAAACTTTTCTCTGCTTATTATTAATTTAAAAACGAATTCATTTATTAATAAATAAATAAATAAATTTCTCCTATCTTCAGGCCTTGTTTTTACAAACTTATTTGAAGCTTCATTAATTACCCTCCACTTAAGAAGTGGAATAATTAGAAAATATTTAAAACAAATAGGATTATGAAGAAAATAAAACGTAATATACGAACACCTCAAGTTTTCTTATAAATTAATTAGAAGACCGAGAAAGGGAGAGCCTGTCTGCAAAGTCAAGACTGGGAAAAGTATAAGCGAATAACTACTTGAAAGTCTACAACTTTATTAGACATATATTTGAAGCTATTTTGAACAAAGTCTGCATAAGAGAGAGGAAGAAAGGCAAATAGAAGATGATATAACCTCAATTGTGTTTTACTTCTAGAAAGAACAGAAAAAATTCTTTCTCTTATTTACATAAGAAAATCGAGAAACTTTTCCATTAAAAGCGATTTGTGAAATACTTAAAATTGAAGAGAAAACGATTTGAATGATTAAACAACGTCTAGGATCTATTAAATTTTAAAAAATATTCTTTACTAGTGTCTTCATATGTTAGTTTCCGCCGATATATTAAAATTTTTTTTTTTTTTAAACATTCTCACTTTTTTCCCCTCCCCCCCCCTCACCCACCCCTTTTCTCCACCCCCCCCCCCCAAAAATTTTTTTAAAAAAACATTGTTATAAAAAATATTTTTTGTGGGGGGGGTCCTTTTTTTTTTTTTAAGCATGTAGTCAAATAAATGAAAAAAAAACAACCGGCGGCCCGCCCGCCCAACCGCGGGGGGGGGGAGAGGGGGGGGCCCCCCCCCCACCCCCCCACCCCCGGGGGCATATTAAAATTTATAAATCTAGACAAATATTTATACGTATTTTGTTGCCATGGCAACCATTTCTTCTATCTTTCCTATGAAGTACAATAGTAAAGTGTGCTTCAAAAGATTTCAACGGCAAAATGAGAATATACATTTTAAAGAGCATCAAAAAAATAATTGATTTTTGAATTTTAATCAAAATCGTTGGAGCGAATTTTGGGAATATCGAAAAAACTGAAAAAGTGCATCAGTAAAGTACTATTACTCTTTGGCTGATTTTGTTCAAAAGCGTCACGTCCCATAGGGGTATCTAAGAGAAAGTAAAATTGATAACTAAACATGTTTGCGTGGTCCATTTTAAAGTAATTAATCGATTATAAGTCTGAAAATTTGGTTGCCTACTTTAGAGGGGCAAATAAAAAATTTATACATCTTAAGTCTTGGTTTGTTTATAAATATTATAATATTTCATAATAATGTTTTTATTATTTTCGGAAGAATTTAGTGGGGTGGGTGCCAAACTTTGACTTACAGGTTGTTAGATATAAAGTTCGATCATTTTTTTCTTAGCTGGGAGATAGGCAGCCCAAATGACAAACTCCATCTTTAATAATGTGAATAGGATTTCGATTATTTCTTCAGAGAGAGTTAATTAGGCTTCTTCGGCATTGGAGACTATAAAGACCCCGTCTAAATTGCTTGGTAGCCAATTCAATTGAAACAAATTTTTGTCGCATGTGACGGGATGCGAACCCCTGACGCTTAGGCAAAAGAGGCATCTGCAATTGAAAGTTGTATTCTGTGCTTGTCACCATTGGCGTAGCCAGAAATTTTTGTTGGGGGGGGTTCAAGAAAATTTTTTTTAAAAATTTGAAAAATTTAAGATTATTTTAGGATACTTATAAATCTTTTTTTTTTTTTTTTTTTTTAGCTTGAGTAAATTATTATGTTTTACTTTCTCTTACTCTTATAGAGCTTAAATATCTAGTCATGGCTTGGGTCCCATGGGGGGGGGGGGGTTGAACCCCCAACCCCCCTGGCTACGCCTATGCTTGTCAAACTACATTTTTTGGTGTCGTCAGCAAGTCTTATTGTTGATAACTGTAAAAGCCTAACTACCAAAACTTTGGGAAAATCTGCCCAATTCATATTGATTAATCTTTTTTTTTTTTTAATAATAATAAGGGGATATATATTCAATAAGGGAAGAGTCATAATTCGTTGTTCATCTTTTAGAATGCAGCCCTACTTGTTTTGTTTCTCTTCCTAAAAAAAAAAAAAACTTAGAAAAACTTTTGAAATAGAATTATCGCTATACGGTACTCTCTTGCTTTATTGTTTTTCCTTCATGTTATCAAAAAAAAAAAAAAAGATATAAATATTTTGTTGTTGCCCGAGTTTTAAAGTGGAGAGTGAGAGGCACTCACTTTCTTATCTTTTCTCTAAACAAACACAAAAAAAAAAAAAAATATCTCTGATAAAAAGAAATTAAAAATTTTCCTTAGGCGATTAACATTGTTTTATGATCGCTTTATATAACTTTTCCTTTTTTAGCTCTGTACTTGACATGCCTGTAAAAATAATAAAAATATCTTGAATTCTTTGGATGTAGTAGAGAATATCTCATTTGTTTGGAAAAGAAATGAGCTTGATAATTGACAATGCTTTCTTTTCTTTCTTCTTCATCTCTCTTTCTCTCTCGTTCTTTCTTCTTTGCTTGAATTCACCCTCTTTCGCGAAATAAATTTATTTAGAAATTATCTTTCCTTTTTTTACTTTCTCTTACCTCTATATATATGTTAATATATATAGAGAGAAAATATTGGATTCATGTCAAAGATTCGATGTCGAGATTTTGATGGATATACACGTTTTGAGGTCCCCTGAATCCAAAAAAGTGGTTCTGTCTGTCTGTGAACAAAATATCTCAAGAACGAAAAGAGCTAGAAGGTTGAAATTATATATTTAAGTTAGGCACCCCCCTGGGACGTGACACGAAGCTTTTGAACAAAATCGACCAAAGAGTACTAGTACTTTACTGATGCACTTTTTCAGTTTTTTTCGATTTTCTCTAAATTTGTCTCCAACGATTTTTTTTTTAAATTCAAAAATCAATTATTTTTTAGATTCTCTTTTTCAAAATCAAATGTAATTTTTTTTTTCCACGAGGTGAATTTAATCTGCTTGTTTATTTCGTAATAAATATAATCTTTTTTTTATGTGGTTGCTAACAGTATTTTATATATGAATTTTATATTTAAGTTAGGCACCCCCATCGGACGTAACACGAAGCTTTTGAACAAAATCGGCCAACGATTACTAGTACTTTACTGATGCACTTTTTCAGTTTTTTTCGATTTTCTCAAAATTCGCTCCAGCGGTTTTTTTTTATTCAAAAATAAAATATTTTTTAGATGCTCTTTAAAATGCATATTCTCATTTTGCTGATTGAAATCTTCTGAAGACCACTTTACTCTTGTACTCCATAGAAAAGATAGGAGAAATGGTTGCCATGGTAACAAAATATAAATATTTTCCCATACTTATAAATTTTACATCTTGAATTCAAATGTACCCTACTGTCGGAAACTAAATATATCTCAACACAAAAAAATCTGGTGACAAGCACAGTACACAACTTTCTCTTGCCGAAGGGTAAGAGAAAGTTGTGTGCTGTGCTACCAGTCACACCAGAATTTTTTTAAATAGGTTTTATTATATATCTACTAGCTCGGTTTTTCGTCTAGTCAGGGAGCTGTTCTCCCTGGACCCCCGTGCTCGCCTTGATTTTTTTTTAACATTCACACTTTTTTCTCATTCACACAGACACAAGTCTTTTCGGCAACTTAGGCAAAGTAGGCTAAACTTTTAATTTTTAACTAGTTAATTATTTAATATCTTCAAAAATTGACTTTCCCTAGACTTTCTTGTATATCTTACAAATACGTGACTAGAGCGAGGCGGATAGCTGAGTAGATCTTGTAGTGAGGAATGAAGAAAAGGTCAAATACAGCTAGATTTATTTCGTTTATTAAGGCGCTTCAAGCCGACGTTTCGGCCAGATATACGACCATCTTCAGAGCTGAAGTGTGTCAACAAATTTTTTTGACATACTTCAGCCCTGAAGATGGTCGTATATCTGGCCGAAACGTCGGCTTGAAATGCCTTAATAAACGAAATAAATCTAGCTGCAATTGCTTTTTTCTTACAAAATACGTGATTATCTTAAAAATGCGAGAAAGAATTATTTTATTCATACTTATTGGATTCTTGATTATTTTTTTTTTCAAAATTGTATCAAGGGGCCTTTTTTTATTGATTATCTTCTTAAACTTTTTTTCGAAAAAAAAAAAAAAAATAAGAATAAAATTTTTTTTTAATTTATCATAATGTACCAAAAAAAATTGCTAATAAAAAAATATTTGAAAAAAAAAAAAAATTTTGACCCAGCTACTACTTTCGGTTAACGTAATTCGGACCCTCTAAAATAATAATAGGGCTAAATAATAATTTTCCCAAGATATAAATATATTTTCTTTTTCTCTTAGTTAATCTTTAAACTCATTGTTACAAATGTATATTTTCCACCTGTTTGAAAAAAAAATCTCTTTATCATTATTTAACCTAAAAAAAATATATATAATAAGAAAATCTTATTCGAATCTGATTTAAATTTTAAATAAGTCTTTGTATACCTTAAGTGTTGAGTTATTTCCCAGTTGAATGACATTGAATTAAAAAAAAAAAAAGTTCAATTTAATCTCCCCTGTCAACGCTAGATTTAAAATTAAATTTTATTTTATATCTTCAGGGAATACAATTATTATATTATTAACTTTTCAACAACTACTCTACATGGGATCATAAAAAATACTTATTTTTTATTTATATTAAAAAATTTATTACTTGATTAATAAAATATAATGAAAAAAAAGAAGATATTTAAGAAATTCATCTTCTAAATTTAAAATTATGATACTATTTTAAAATTACTTTTTTAAACTATTATTAATATTTATTTTTCATTTTATAATAAAATACTAGATTAGTACGGCTCTATTATTAATATTAAATTTTTCTGCCGATCTAAGCACTAGTCTTGAAAAATTATTTTCCTTGAACATAGGCAATCTGCTTCTTATTAATAAATATTACGATCGAGTGCAAAACGAGATTTTGATGAAAATACACGTTTTAAGGGTCTGCCTTGTGTGCCTGTCCTTGGCCTTGGTGTATTTGCTAGCGTGCTGGTCTTCTATACCATCTGGTTACTCTTAGTAAATTTCTTGGCAATAATACTGTGATGGGTTCTTCATTCCTTCCTCAGGAAGAGGCATTTCAAAAAAAGTTTGCCTTGAAGTAGATTTGAACTCGAGATATCTTCAACTCACGATTATATATAGACAGCTGTATCCTCCTCAGCTAATCGCCTTTAATATACTATCGGAAACTAAAAAATATGGTGTGGCAAGCACATTCGAATATCATGTGTTTTAATCTAAATCGTTACAACGGATTTTAAAAAAATCGCTAAAAACTGAAAAGGTCCATCAATAAAGTATTAGTAATCTTTGGCCGATTTTATTCAAAAGCTAAGTGTTGGGTGCCAGGGGGTACACATAACTTAAATATCAAATTTTAAACCATTAATTTTTTTCTTTCTTGCTGGAGTCTAATTAGCCTTCGATGCCGAAAAAGCCCTAAAATGAAAAAAAAAAAATTCCAACGGCTAAGCATTTTGGTTGCCTAAGTTCAAGGCTCCGCCTAAATAATTTAGTTTCACCATATTTTTTTTTTTCGTTAATCTTTTTCACTAATGATTCGATTTAGGAGAAATAAAACAGCAAAAATTTTCAGGAATCGCCTTATACCAAATAATTTGTTAATATTTCGGCTGGCCTAACGCCTGGCCATCTTCAGTGCAAGATATAGATCTTTGGCAAACCTTTGTCTGGTGTCTTAAAACTTAAGCCGAAATATTTGCAAATTATATGGTATAAGGCGATTACTGAAAATTTTTGCTGTTTTATTTCTCCCATCAAATCATCCTCTGAAACCAACTCATATATTATCATCTTTTTCACTTATTTTGCTTACTTTTTTTGCAAGCAAATCCAGGCTAGTTGCAACTAGATTTTAAATAATCATCATTTCAAAATTCCTCCCCTCAGTTTTCCCTTTTTTTTTAATGAAAAATAATAACAAACTTGCAGACATTTTTTTAATACCTTGTTAAATATACACAGTAGGTAAAAGATGTAAAATAAACAAATGTAGATGAATCTTTTAATTCATCTCTCTTGGTTGAAGATGGAACGTTGAGTGTCTCATCCCCCACCCCCTTCCACTTGGCATTTATGCAGGCTGTGCTCCTTTACGGCAGATAAAAGTTGAATGGGGCCAGCAGCCTCTAAATCACCCCGACCAGGAAGGGCTTCGCTTAAGAGGAAAGGCCAGTCTTTTTTTTTTTTAACATAGATTTTTATCTACTTCTCTTTCTTTCTTTTCTTTTTGTTAGAGCGAGATTCCAAATTGAGCCGCGAATTTGAGCTAGCTTGGCTTGGGCAGTAGTTTGTTTAATATTAAATTTTTTTAATATAATGCATTCAAACTTTTTTAATATTATCCGTCTTTTGATTAACTTTTTTTTCTTTTTTTTTTTTATTAATAAAGTATAAAATTTGTTTCAATTATAAGTGAAACTCTTTTTTGTGAAGATTAGTCTAATTAATATTCCAGGCATAATCAAATTAAAATTCTCTCAAAGAATATATAAATAAATAAATAAAATATATGTACGTATATATATATAAAGAAACATTCTTTTTTCTCATTTTCAAATTAAATATACAGTCTCTTAATTAAAATGTTTTTTTTTTTTTTCTTCATAAATTTTTTTAATGAAGATGAATTTCTTTTAAAAAAATCTGGTGTGACTGGTCGCTCAGCATACAACTTTCTCTTATCTGCGGAAATTTAGACAGACATAATTATGATACAGACATAATTATGATAAGACAATAAAAAATACTCTATTTTACCATAATATAACAAAAAAATTGAAAATTTCAAAATTTTTGAAAAAACTTTTTAAGTAAAGTACTACTTCCAAGTGATGTATTTACTCCAAAAGTTGATAGAAATCTACAATTTTAGTGCAAAGAGCATATACCAAATTTCATCGATCTAGCTGCTTTGGTTTTTAAGCAATCGTGTTCACACACACACCCAGCGTAATTCCAAAAGAATATACGAGAAAGTCTCGGGGAAGTCAATCCCCCTATTTATATTATATGTGACCGTCCACATCAAAGGTACCAAATCTTCCCTGGGCTAAATTTTCAAGTGAGGCGATTTACTAATAAAGTTCAAAATATCGATTTTTTTTTATTACTGATTCCGATTCAGTGACGTCATTTGGGGAGGGCAAACATTTTTTTTCTTAAAATTTACTTACAAATAGGTACTAAAATTTGGCCAAAAGATATTTAATTGATTTGGTTCAGTTTGTATACTCGTAGATATATTTTTTGAAATATTTCTACGAGTATAGATATATTTTGAAATATTTCTACGAGTATACAAACTGTACGTAATCAAACAATTAATTAATCGCGCTAGGTCATTTGGTTGCGGAGATATTCAAGAAACAGTTTTATAATTTATCTGCTTCGCAGTTAAAAAAAAATTTTCATCAAAATCGTGAACTTGACGGATTTGACTCTATGACCAACCGTGAGTCCAATGGTGATAATTATTTCGAAAACATGCGGTCCCCCCTAAAACCCCTTCAAAATTCGAGAAATCGCAATCAGCTCTGTTAATTAAATATCTTAATTGTTTGATTTAATTAGTGGGTCAGATTCAGAATTAAATTTTTATTTTGGACGCTTATGGGGTTAGAACTGTAAAGTTCTGTTATTTCAATCGTGACGTGGCATTTTCTCCCCTCAATTCAGGTTATTTGGAAAGCTGGATGGGCTACATGAAAGAACAGAATCTCCTCTTGAAGTTTGCGCAAATTACAATCACCGCACTAGATCATTATGGGTGCGGAGATATTCAAGAAACAGTTTTATAATTCTATCCGCTTCACAGTAAAAAAAAATTCATCAAAATCGTGAACTGACGGATTTGGACTCTATGACCAACCGTGAGTCCAAGGTGATAATTATTTCTGAATCATGCGGTCCCCCCTAAAACCCCCCTCAAAATTCGAGAAATCGCAACTCAGCCTCTTTTAATTTAAATATTCTAATTTCAGATTTAATTAGTGTGTCAGATTCAGGAATTAAATTTGATTTTTTGACGCTTGGTGGCTTCACACCGTAGCTCTCGGTTATTTCAATTCAGACGTGCCATTTTCTCCCGTAAATGCAGGCTATTTGGAAAAGCTGGATGGGCTATCAGAAAGAGCAGAATCTCCTCTAAAGTTTGCGCCCACAATCATCGCGCTAGGTCATTTGGTTGCGGAGATATTCAAGAAACAGTTTTATAATTCTATCGCTTCTGCAGTTAAAAAAAAAAATTTCATCAAAATCGCAGAACTCGACGGATTTGGACTCTATGACCAACCGTGAATCCAATGGTGATAATTATTTCGAAACATGCGGTCCCCCTAAAACGCCCCCTTCAAAATTAGAAAAATCGCAATCAGCTCTGTTAATTAAATATCTTAATTTCAGATTTAATTAGTGGGTCAGATTCAGAATTAAATTTGATTTTTGGACGCTTATGGGCTAAACCGTGGCTCCGTTATTTCAATCGTGACGTGGCATTTTCTCCCTCAAATGCAGGTTATTTGGAAAGCTGGATGGGCTACCTGAAAGAGCAGAATCTCCTTTAAAGTTTGCGCCCATAAACATCGCGCTAGGCTCATATGTTACGGTGATATTCAAGAAACAGTTTTATAATTTATTCGCTTCGCAGTTAAAAAAAAAATTTTCATCAAAATCGTGAACTCGACGGATTTGGACTCCATGACCAACCGTGAGTCTAATGGTGATAACTATTTCGAAACATGCGGTCCCCCTAAAAACCCCCCTTCAAAATTGAGAAATCGCAATCAGCTCGGTTAATTAAATATCTAATTTCAGATTTAATTAGTGTGTCAGATTCAGAATTAAATTTGATTTTTGGACGCTTATGGCAAACACCGTAGCTCTTTATTTCAATCGTGACGTGGCATTTTCTCCCTCAATTGCAGGTTATTTGGAAAAGTTGATGGGGCTATCAGAAAGAGCAGAATCTCCTATAAAGTTTGCGCCCATAATTATCGCGCTAGGGTCATTTGGTTGCGGAGATATTCAAGAAAACTTTTATAATTTATCTACTTCGCAGTTAAAAAAAAATTTCATCAAAATCGTGAACTCCGACGGATTTGGACTCTATGACCAACCTTGAGTCCAATGGTGATAATTATTTCGAAACAAGAGGTCCCCCCTAAACCCCCCTTCAAAATTCGAGAAATCGCAATCAGCTCTGTTAATTAAATATCTAATTTCAGATTTAATTAGTGGGACAGATTCAGAATTAAATTTGATTTTTGGACGCTTATGGGCTACACCGTAGCTCTGTTATTTCAATCGTGACGTGGCATTTTCTCCCTGAATGTGCAGGTTATTTGGAAAGCTGGATGGGCTATCAGAAAGAGCAGAATCTCCTCTAAAGTTTGCGCCCATAATCATCGCGCTAGGTCATTTGGTTGCGGAGATATTCAAGAAACATCTTTTTTATAATTTATCTGCTTCGCAGTTAAAAAAAATTTTCATCAAAATCGTGAACTCGACGGATTTGGACTCTATGACCAACCGTGAGTCCAATGGTGATAATTATTTCGAAACATGCGGTCCCCCCCCTATAACCCCCCCCTTCAAAATTCGAGAAATCGCAATCAGTTTGTTAATTAAATATCTAATTTCAGATGTAATGAAGTGGGTCAATTCAATTAAATCATGATTTTTGACGCTTATGGGCTACACCGGGGTAGCTCTGTTATTTCAATCGTGACGTGGCATTTTCTCCCTCAATTGCAGGTTATTTTGGTGCTTTGGATGGGCTATCAGAAAGAGCAGAATCTCTCTAAAGTTTGCGCCCAAGAATCATCGCGCTAGGTCATTTGGTTGTGGAGATATTCAAGAAACATTTTTCGAGAATTTACCTGCTTTCTGCAGTTAAAAAAAAAATTTTCATCAAAATCGTGAACTGACGGATTTGGACTCTATGACCAACCGTGAGTCCAATGGTGATAATTATTTTGAAACATGCGGTCCCCCTAAAACCCCTTCAAAATTCGAGAAATCGCAATCAGCTCTGTTAATTTAAATATCTAATTTTGAGTTTAATAAGTGGGTCAGATTCAGAATTAAATTTGATTTTTTGGCCGCTTGTAGCTACACCGTAGTTCTGTTATTTCAATCGTGACGTGACATTTTCTCCCTCAATTGCAGGGGTTATTTGGGAAGCTGGATCGGCTATCAGAAAGAACAGGGAATCTCTCCCCGTGAAGCTGAGGCCCATAAATCATATCGCGCTAGGTTCATTTGGTTGCGGAGATATTCAAGAAACAGTTTTATAAATTTATCTGCTTCGCAGTTAAAAAAATTTCATCAAAATTTGGGAACTTGATGCATTTGGGACTCTATGACTTCAACGTGAGTCCAATGGTGATAATTATTTCGAAACATGCGGTCCCCCTAAAACCCCCCTTAAAAATTCGAGAAATCGCAATCGGATAAGTTAATTAAATATCTAATTTCCAGATTTAATTAGTGGGTCAGATTCAGAATTAAATTTTGATTTTTGGACGCTTATGGGCTACACCGTAGCTCTGGTTATTTCAAATGTGACGTGGCATTTTCAGTACCTCAATTGCAGGTTATTTGGAAAAGCTGGATGGGCTATCAGAAAGAACAGGAATCTCTTGTGAAGTTTGCGCCCATAATCATCGCGCTAGGTCATTTGTTGCGGAGATATTCAAGAAACACTTTTTATAATTTTATCTTGCTTCGCAGTTAAAAAAAAATGCCAACTAAATCAGAACTTTGACGATTTGAACTAAGGGGACCAACTGAGTCCAATGGTGATAATTATTTCGAAAACATGCGGTCCCCCCTAAACCCCTCCTTCAAAACTTCGAGTAGATCAAGGGACCAGCTCTGTTAATTAAATATCTAATTTCAGATTTAATTAATGTGTCAGATTCAGAATTAAATTTGATTTTTGGATCCTCATGGGCTACACCAGCTCTTGTTATTTCAATCGTGACGTGGCATTTTCTCCTCAATTGCAGGTTATTTGGAAAGCGGATATTGGTGTATCAGAAAGAGCAGAATCTCCTTTAAAGTTTGCGCCCATAATCATCGCATTAGGTCATTTGGTTGCGGAGATATTCAAGAAACAGTTTTATAATTTATTCGCTTCTGCAGTTAAAAAAAATTTTCATCAAAATCGTGAACTCGACGATTGACTAGCGACCAACCGTGAGTCCAATGGTGATAATTATTTTGAAAACACAAGGTCCCCCCCTAAACCCCCTCAAATTAGAATAATTCGCAATCAGCTCTGGTGAATTAAATATCTAATTTCAGATTTAATTAGGGTCAGATTCAGAATTAAATTTGATTTTTGGACGCTTAAGGGCTACACCGTAGTTCTGTTATTTCAATCGTGACGTGGCATTTTCTCTCAATTGCAGGTTATTTGGAAAGCTTTTCGATGGGCTATCAGAAAGAACAGAATCTCCTCTGAAGTTTGCGCCCATAATCATCGCGCTAGGTCATTTGGGTGCGGAGATATTCATGAAACAGTTTTATAATTCATCTGCTTCAAAGTTAAAAAAAAAATTCATCAAAATCGTAGAACTGACGGATTTGGACTCACAGACTAACCGTGTGAGTCCAATGGTGATAATTATTTCGAATCATGCGGTCCCCCCAAACTTCTTTCTAAATGGAGAAATCGCAATCAGCTCTTTTAATTAAATAATTTCAGATTTAATTAGTGTGTCAGATTCAGAATTAAATTTGGATTTTTTGACGCTTATACACAATCACCTAGTTTTTGTTATTTCAATTGTGACGTGGCATTTTCTCCCGCAAATGCAGGTTATTTGGAAAGCTGGATGGGCTATCAGAAAGAGCAGAATCTCTCTAAAGTATGCCCATAATCATCGCGCTAGGCTTAGTTGCTTGAGATATTCAAGAAACAGTTTTATAATTTATCTGCTTCTCGTTAAAAAAATTTCATCAAAATCGTGAACTCGACGGATTTGGACTCTATGACCAACCGTGGGAATCCAATGGTGATAATTATTTCGAAACATGCGGTCCCCCCTAAAACGCCCCCTTCAAAATTCGAGAAATCGCAATTCCAGTTTGTTAATTAAATATCTAATTTCAGATTTAATTAGTGGGTCAGATTCAGAATTAAATTTGATTTTTTGGACGCTATGGGCTAAACCGTAGCTCTGTTATTTCAATCGTGACGTGGCATTTCTC
>JAKCPI010001596.1:0-26453 GCA_023213315.1 Euborellia annulipes | reverse complement strand
GTTTGATTTTCAAAGTAAATTTGTGATGGTTAATAATAACCTTTAATCAAATATATACTTATTTCAGTTTTAAATTGGATTATTGTGAGATTAGAAACAGGAGTGTACTTTAAGTGAAGAAGATTAATAAAAATCTCGATCTTCACCAAATAGAGTTTGATATATCGAATAATTCGAGGCGCTAAAAGAAGCATTCAAAGATATTTAGAGACCAATAATATTTAGATGATTTTTAGAGTAGCTAGAAAAAATTCTACTTAAAATTTAATAACGTTATTGTTTCGACCTATGTCTTTCCGTCTTCAGTCAGGACGTTTAAAGTTAGTTTTTTGGCTAAAAAGGCGACAAGATGAAGTGAACGATTTCATTGGAGATTTAATTGAACAAGCAAGAAATTTTATTGAGAGTCAATTGCTTAAGCAGAGGGAATTTCGTAAAATTAAGTAAATAAATAATTGGCCTTTTTATTTTATCAATATACAGTGAAACCTCGAACTCGTTCCAGAATCATACTCGTAAAGCGAAACACTCGTTATGCGTGAAACAATGCCAATTCCCCGTAGAGCTATACCCCATGGATACAGAGATTGTTGCTAACATACGCACAATCAGGGACTTCGCCCTCTCCTCGATTATCGAACGCCGCTCGATTTAAGGCAAAGTCATTTCTTTTACAATTTCTTTTGCAAGTTATGCAGAATTACTCCTTAGTTTCGTTTCAAAATTGATGCTCGCTTTTTGCCTTGTAACGAAAAATTTTTTAAAAATTAATAATAAGGATCGAAATTTATTAAATCTTCGATTTATTTCTCCATTTTATGTAACCAAAAAGAATTTGCGTTTTATATTAGTGGTTTGTTTTTTTAGTTAGCGTATACAAAAAAAACAAAACAGTAGAATAAATAAAAATTGAAAAATAAATTAGTAAATAAAAAGTATAGCTATATCCTACCAAAGAAAACAGACTTCAAAAGCAAATCATACAACACAATGCAATGTCTTTGATAACTACGCAAGAATAATAAACATGGCAGCAAAGTAAAAAATATATAGCCAAGAAAATAAATATTTGCATACTTTTTTTATATTATTCGAAGAAGTAATAAGTTATTCATAGTTTCTTAAAATCCTGATTAAGCAATTTTGAAATAATATTTTCAATCTACCCTTATCTGGATAGATCAAATTATAAAGCGCCAGCTGTTCCTAAACTTCGGACATTCTCGTTTAGATATTATTAAAAATTAATATAAAACGAGTAAGACGAATCTGAAACTTGTTAAATATTAGATTTAAATGTATGTAATAAGATTATTAGATTAAGTTTGTATTCAATTAGAAACAAAAAATTTTAATAAACTTTAATAGGCCCAATATTATAATAATTAAGATAAGATTTAGTAAGAAATTTTGATTTATTTATTTGATGAAATATGAATATATAGAATTTATTATATTATAATGTATGGCTACCAAAAAGTACGGTTTTTCAAGAAATAAACTTCCAAAATATAAAAAAAAAGGAAATCGAAAAAAAAGTGAAAAGGATAGTCGCATTTTCGTTAGCCTTTAAGTTTCGATTATTCTTGGAAAATGTTTTCTTTACTCGTTTGAATGTATGAATGGGACACAATTACTCGAGAGTAGATTGACAAATCGAATTGAAAATACTTGGGAAATTACTATAAAAAAAAGGAAAGAAGGAGAGCTATTAAAATTACTCAATCGACCAGAAACGACTATCTTAGAACAACAATCCGAATTTTAAATATTTCAGAAAAAGAATAATCACAAAACCCAACTCATGCATGGTTTCATAAATAATTTAAGTTTGATCCTCACGATGTCAAGAATTATTTTGTAGTGTACAGTTTGTATAGTGTACAAGATCGGACGCAAAAAAGGAAAATGCTAAATTTAATTATGATTAGGACGTAAATTTGCTCTCTTGTATCTTCTTATTTATATCGAGAACCCGACTGAATATATACCTAGAATAAAGAATTTTTTTTTAAATTCTTTTCGTCATTTTAGGCTATTTAGACTTTAATTGATACGTAGCCTATATTAAATTACGATCAATAAGGGGAGAAAAAGGCGTATGAGTATTAAAAATTGAATTTTTCTTTATTATTTATTTACAAATTCATAAACCTCACATATACTAAATAATTTTTCTTATTTATTCATCTTTATCAGGTGTAGATTTATTCATTCTATTTCTTTCAAATAATAAATAGAATATTTTCTTAGTGCAATCGTCAAAAAAGAGAATCAAAAATATATTCTAGGACCATTGTGATTTTAATCAATTTTGTTTATATTATATTTCCAAGGAGGATATGGATTAATAAAGGGAAATTATTCTCCCCAAAGTCAACAATAGGGTAACTTAAGAGCTACATACAACTTGTATTTTAAATAAATAAAAAAAATTCCAAAGCTAAGAAAGAAGGCAAAAATAATAAAATGGTTGAAAAATCATTCTATTTTTGCAAACTGAAAATGATCGTGGCCAATCATTCTCTCTGGTTTAATTAGTCACTTAATCAAAAGAATATGAAGAAGAAATCAAGATTCTAATCAATTCGACTGAAATATAATTGAGCCTTGGTCAACTAAATTTAAGAATTGTCTCCTGGAATCCTGACTTTGTGATCTGGATTTTCAATAAATCCGAATTCTTTTCTAAAGTGTCAATTAATTAGCTGGAAAAGAATGACTTAGGATGACAAAGAATAAACCAACAATTAAATTAGCGTGAGAGAATGAGAAATCCTGATCAGCAATTTTAAGTAATAGAAATTAGGAAGAAAAAAATTTAAAAAATAATTCCCCCCCCCCATTAATATCTCATATCTTCTATTCCTTTATATTCTGCAAACGTATTGTAAAAAAAAAAAAAAAAAATTATGAAAAGTAAACTTATTTTAAATAACAAGGTATGAAACTAATAATAAATGATCATGGTTAGCTTTGCTTCTAGATAAGGACGAAAATGAACACGAATTAGTAAGATACCTCTCCCCAATGCCTCTTTCTTGATTTTGAGCTCATTAATGCGTAGACACATCTGCGGAGGCGAAGGGGAGCACGTGCGTAGCAGAGACTCGTGTCTGCATTTATTAGTTGGGATTCGGGCTTAGCAAATGTTGTTGTATAGCTAATTTATTATACGATTCATAAATAAATAAATCCCCCCTTATTTCCCCTCGCCCCACCCAAAAAAAGTTCAGTAGAGACATCAAAATAAATACGTACACACCTTTAGACAAAAGGTTTCTAAATGATAAGCTAATGGAAATTTTTTAAATTTTTTTATAAGAAATAAAACATTTGAAGATAAAAAATATTATTTAAGCATGGATAATACGTCAAAAAAAAATGAAATTAAAAAATAAACATTATCTACTCCTAATAGATAATTTTGTATGAAATATTTACGTAAAACAAAATTAAATACTAATATAAAATTTTTTGAGTATTAAAACAAATCAATTTTTAGCCAGCGACAATAGAAGTTAAAAAATCTGGTGTGACTGGCGCACAGCACACAACTTTCTCTTACCTTCGGTAATCGAAAGTTGTGTTCTGTGCTTGTCACACCAGATTTTTCGTGTCGAAATATATTTAGTTCCCGACAGTACGGAACATATGAATTCAGATGTAAAATTTATAAGTATGGGAAAATATTTATATTTTGTTACCATGGCAACCATTTCTCCTATCCTTCCCTATGAAATACAAGAGTAAAGAGGTCTTCAGAAGATTTCAATCGCAAAATGAGAATATACATTTTAAAGAGCATCTAAAAAATAATTGATTTTTGAATTTAAAAAAAAATCGTTGGAGCAAATTTTGAGAAAATCGAAAAAAACTGAAAAAGTACATCAGTAAAGTACTAGTACTCTTTGGCCGATTTTGATTAAAAGCTTATTTTTCCGGTTCCGGGGGTGTTTAACTTAAATATAAAATTTCAACCTCGTAGCTCAATTCCTTCATGCTTAAAATTGAACACACACCCACACACCCACCCACCCACCCACAGACAGACCATGTCGCGAAAACCACTTTTTTGGATTCAGGGATCCTCAAAACGTGAAGATCCATCAAAATCTCGACATCGAATTTTTGACATGAATCCAATACTTTCTCTCTATATATATATTACATATATACATAGGTAAGAGAAAGTAAAAATTTGCTACATGGTTAAACAATATAATTTAATACAGTATATGGAAAGCCCCATAATTTCTCAATTTTACTTGGGGCAGGGAGCTTTCAGGGGGGGGGGGGAGCACGCGCCTTCTGGGGGGCAGGCCCCCGGCACCCCCCTAGTTACGCCCATGATGAAAGCTATTGCAATTAGTTTAGTTAGTCGTAGAGGGTTGTATCCTTTCTCTCTTTTACTCCGGTTAAAGTAGCTATAATTTAAGATATTTTTTCAGTAGTCTATATACTGTATTTGATTTTACTATATATATGGTGTCCTTACAAATCAGGGCGTTACTCTTTGATGTTTAATTAATAAAATTAATAGGCCTATATATTAATATTATTTTCCTATTGTTAGTGATTTTATTTTAATAGACTGTAGACCTAAACAAGTCTAAACAAATTAAAATTTAATATAAATTAATTAAGTAGTTAATTAATAGTTCTTGAAAGTAGCAAGGATTCTGCGCCAGGACTAGATAGTATACATTATTCAATGATAAAGTACCTTCCGCTAACAGCAATACAATTTCTAATAAATATATTCAATGATTTAAGGTACAACCATGAAATTCCAACAATCTGGAAAAAACAATTAATAGTGCCTATTCTAAAACCGGGAAAGCCTCGCAATAATGCAAGCTCCTACCGCCCAATAGCCTTATCTTCTTGTATGTTAAAAGTGTTCGAAAAGTTGATAAAAATTAGACTGGAAACCTTTTTGGAGTCAAATTTCAAATTATCTAATTTGACTTTTGGCTTCAGATCCGGGTATTCCACTATGGACAATCTTTCTATTCTGGTTTGCAACTTGAAGGAGGCCTTTGCTACCAAAAAAATTTACCTCAGCTGCATTTCTGGACATCGAGGGTGCGTACGATCATGTGAACCTCCAAATATTAACTAAAAAACTTATAGAGCTAGGAATCGGGGAGAATACAGGAGCGTTGATATGGAAGCTTTTGTCTGAAAGATATATAACAGTACGCTCGGAAAACCAAAATTATTCGCGTACTATTTATAGGGGACTACCTCAAGGCTCAATTCTAAGTCCAATTCTCTTCCTGTGTTATACGTTCGATATATTTAACTCAATCAGTCCAGAATGCAAGCTATTGCAGTACGCAGACGATCTGGTGGTGTATTGCAAATCAAAAAATTTCCAAGATACAATAAAACATCTGAATGATTCTCTAGCTCTGTTAATAGAATACTTGAAGAATATTGATCTTAATATATCTTGTTCAAAATCAAACGTATGTATATTTACTAGAAGACGTGTGCCGCCTTTAAATCAGATATTACTAGGAGGCCAAATGTTTCCAATAACTAATAAAGTCAAATATTTGGGACTAATATTGGATTCCAAATTATTATGGAGAGAACATATAAAATATATTATGGAAAAGTGTTCGCCGAGCCTAAACTTATTAAAAGTAGTTTCCAGTCTTCATTGGGGAGCGCATCCGAGCTCACTTCTCACTATATACAATTGTATAGTCCGATCCCATCTCGAGTATGGAAATTTTCTCTTTGGAGATGCATCGGTCTCTGCTCTCACTCCTCTCGATAGAATCCAATTCAAAGCTATCCGAATATCCTTAGGATACTTAAGATCCACTCCAACAAATGCCATGTTGATAGAAGCCAATGAGCCTCCGCTAGTGCTAAGAAGAAACTTACTGGCCATGAAATTTTATCTGAAAAGAAAAGCAAAAATATTCCATCCTACTATAGAAGCAATTGAGGAATGCACTTCTGCATATTATAATACTCCTTATTGGAATACAGCTAATATCCCCCATCTGATTCAATCCTCTATGCAGTTTTACAATATGAATCTGCCTATTGAGAAATTTTCTGTCCCGCTGGTATATAAAGTTAAATCGGCCTATCTCAATTTGCCATTGCATATCAGTCTTTCACCCTTAGAAGAGTATAAAAATACAAGCCTTCAAAAATTCATTTATACTGACGGGTCTAAATTTACAGAAAATGTCGGCTGTGCCTTTGTAGATACTTCGAACTACTGTTTTCAATTATTTAAACTCCCAAAGGAATTTTCAATCTTTTCCGCTGAATTAGTCGCTATTAGAGAGGCCCTTTATTATATTAAAAACCAAAATATTCAGTATGCGACAATAGTAAGCGATTCACAATCAGCATTGGCTGCATTACAAGGTCTAAGGAAATGTAAATCTATTGGAAAAATTCACTTTGATATTATACGTCTAATAAAAGATATTACGGATAATAACCAACACATTTCCTTAGCTTGGATAAAGGCACATAGCAACGATAGAGAAAATGACTTGGTGGATTATCTGGCTAAGAAGGCGGCATTTATAGGCAACCAGCTCCAAGAAGGTATCCCAATAAGAGATATGTGCGCTATATTTAAAAAAAAACTTATTATAGATTGGAATAATCACTGGGCCTATGCTTCATTGACTCGTGGGTCAGCTCTAAAAAAATTAAAACCCCATCCAGGCCCTGCATGGTTTCTTCAAACGCCAGATTTGAAACGAGAACATATCACCCTGTTCAATAGACTAAGGATTAATCATACTTTATGTAATGAGCACCTCTATAGATTTTCCTTCAATGATACTCCATTCTGTTCCTGTTCTTCTTCAACTTTAGCCTCCCCCGAGCATTTGATATTCTTCTGCCCACTTTTCACAGGGAAAAGAAAAACACTATTAAAAGAAATAGAGCCTCATTTTCGGGACCCTCCAACCTTCTCAAAACTTCTAACTAGCCCAAAAAAAGAAATAGTTCTTGCCCTTTATAAATACATAAAGCACTCTAATATAACCATATAGACAGACAGATACAACTTTACCTACATTTGTACAATGTTATTTTGTAATTGTATTATGTTATTGTATGGTATTATATTTTGCTATTGTGTTCTTGTATATATGTTTTTCTAATGTGTTCTTATACTATGTCTTTCTATTATGTTCTTTTATTTTTTGTTTTTCTAAGGTGTTATTATATTATGTATTTCTATTGTGTTCTTTTATGATGTTATTCTAATGTGTTCTTTTATTATGTTTTTCTATCTTATTCTTGTATTATGTTTTTTTTTATCATGTTTTATACTATGTTTTTGTATCATGTTTTTGTATTATAAAATATTGTAATGAGGAATTGTATGGCCTTGAAGCCCAACAATAAAAAAAAAAAAAAAAAAAAAAGTAGTTTCTTAATTTAAACAAAAGAAACAGGGTAGGTTATACTTCGAATATAGAGCAAATAAATTTCAAATTGATGCAAACATCAGAGATAAAAATACTATAGAAAAATATCTAAAAAAAAAAAAAAACAGCTGCTCATTCGTGGTTGAGCAGAAGATCTTTGAAAAAAGATTTTCAAGAGCCTAAGGGCTTTTATGTCTCAAAACACCACCTGCCAGGGGTTATTTGCTGTAAGGAAGCGGATGGGGTGCAGAAGAGGGCTTGATAGATGAGACCCTAAGGGTCTAAAAGCACCCAAAAACAACTCGAAGAAAAAACTTTCTAAATTAACAAGATTAGATTTTATTCATGTGTTAATAATAAAATAAATTTACTTTATAATTATAATATTACAATAATTTGAATTAGTATTTTGAACACTAGTTTGAAAGACAATGCGTGTTCTATTTATTAGGGGAATTTTTAATTATAGACCACCTTTTAGTTATTAATTATTTATTAAAAATATAAATACTGTACAACGTTTCGACTGCTTATTCTGCAGCCGTTATCAAGTACTGTGCACTTGCTCCGATTCAAGTGAACTAACCTCTAAGACTAAACGCACACCATATGAGCATGAGACTTTTTCAGTTTTTATCGATTATGATTAAATTTCATAAATCATTTATTTTTTTGATGCTCTTTAAAATGTATATAGTCATTTTGACATTGAAATCTTATCAAGACTACTTCACTTTTTTTACTTTCTCTTACCTCTATATATATGTTAATATATATAGAGAGAAAGTATTGGATTCATGTCAAAAATTCGATGTCGAGATTTTGATGGATCTTCACGTTTTGAGGTCCCCTGAATCCAAAAAAGTGGTTTTCGCGACATGGTCTGTCTGTGTGTCTGTGTGTGTGTGTCTGTGTGTGTGTCTGTGAACAAAATATCTCAAGAACGAAAAGAGCTAGGAAGTTGAAATTTTATATTTAAGTTAGGCACCCCCATGGGACGTGACACGAAGCTTTTGAACAAAATCGACCAAAGAGTACTAGTACTTTACTGATTCACTTTTTCAGTTTTTTTCGATTTTCTCTAAATTTGCTCCAACGATTTTTTTTAAAATTCAAAAATCAATTATTTTTTAGATTCTCTATAAAATGTATATTCTCATTTTGTGATTGAAATCTTCTGAAGACCACTTTACTCTTGTACTCCATAGAAAAGATAGGATAAATGGTTGCCATGGTATCAAAATATAAATATTTTCCCATACTTATAAATTTTACATCTTGAATTCAATTGTACCCTACTGTCGGAAACTAAATACATGTCGACACAAAAATTCTGGTGTGACAAGCACAGTACACAACTTTCTATTACCGAATTTAAGAGAAAGTTGTGTGCTGTGCGCCAGTCACACCAGATTTTTAAATTTATTTTCGCTAGTTACATGACGCCTTTAGGCTCCACGCCTCCTGACACCTAGCCCCGAGGGCTACTTTTGTTCATAGGAAAGATAGGATAATTGTTGCCATGGTAACAAAATATAAATATTTTCCTATACTTTTTTTACTTTCTCTTACCTATGTATATATGTAATATATATATAGAGAGAAAGTATTGGATTCATGTCAAAAATTCGATGTCGAGATTTTGATGGATCTTCACGTTTTGAGGTCCCCTGTATCCAAAAAAGTGGTTTTCGCCACATGGTCTGTCTGTGTGTGTGTGGGTGTGTGGGTGTGTGTGGGTGGGTGTGTGTTCAATTTTAAGCATGAAGGAATTGAGCTATGAGGCTGAAATTTTATATTTAAGATAAACACCCCCCTGGACCGGAAAAATAAGCTTTTAATCAAAATCGGCCAGATTACTAGTACTTTACTGATGTACTTTTTCAGTTTTTTCCGATTTTCTCAAAATTTGCTCCAACGATTTTTTTTTTTTTAATTCAAAAATCAATTATTTTTTAGATGCTCTTTAAAATGTATATTCTCTTTTTGCGATTGAAATCTTCTGAAGACCACTTTACTCTTGTATTTCATAGGGAAGATAGGAGAAATGGTTGCCATGGTAACAAAATATAAATATTTCCCCATACTTATAGATTTTACATCTGAATAATGTTCCGTACTGTCGGGAACTAAATATATGTCGACACAAAAAATCTGGTGTGACACGCACAGTACATAACTTTCGATTACCGAAGGTAAGTGAAAGTTGTGTGCTGTGGGCCAGTCACACCAGATTTTTTTTTTTTTTTGTGCGGTGCGACCATCACACTACATTTTTTCTTTTCGATATTAAAAATTTTAGTATCACTATATAGGTTTGGAATATCAAAACTTTCCAATTTTAAATTTCTCGTTATTTTGGGAATTTTTAAAAATTTGAGGATGGTTCTAGACAGAAATAGCATGTTGAAGCGAAGTTTTTGTTTAAAAATTCATCTGACTTTATTCAGCATTCATTGTTTTTTAACGGAGATTCTTTTATTTGACTGTCTGTTCAACTCATCGCCAACTAATATTCAATTTATTCAACTCATTAGTATCACTTTATTTATTTATTTCCCTTAGTATAAGAGATTAATTATAGCGAGAGAGAAATTTGTTCATTTTGTTGACTATTTAGTTGTTTTTTTTTTTTTTTTTTTTTTTTTTTTTACTTCCCTTTTATACAAATATTCATTAGGCTTTTGAAGGCCGATGCCGTTCTTTCTTTAATTTAAAATATCGTTGTTTATATAAATAAAGACAAATGGATGGGTGTATTTGAGGGGAATGGACATGAACGGGGTTATTTAATTTCGTGATGAGTCAAGCATAGCAGACAGACCATTCTAACCTCAAGAATATAATTAAATCGACTCTAACTTAATCCCGCACGAAATTCAGATCGTGTTTTGTTTGCTAAACCTACTTGATGAACGATGTTGTTGTTTTTAGTTGAGAGAGTATTATTCTATAAATAATAATATTCAAAAAAAATAATTAAGTAAATTTAATTAAAAGATAAAATTTTAATAATAAAAAAAAAGATGAATTTTTTTTATAGAAAAATTTTTATCTGTAATTTGGACATTCATAACATAATTTAGAATACGTTTCAAGTCAAATATAAGGGATTTAAAAATTTGACGTGGTTATGTATTTTGAAAATTTATTTTGCTTGATCATTTAGTCAATTTTCTAGTGATTTCTTCTGAAAACCTCTCATTCAAATTTATTTAGTGAACATTCATATTTTTTAATATAAGGTGCGCGAAAAAAATCTCGAAAAACCGTGAGTACACGATTGACTACCGAGTTACTCTAGGCGGCAAGAGATGGCGTTAATTTTTCCCATAGAGATACAAGGGATTTATTTCATTTGAAAGATCCCAGTTAATTAATTAAAGGCAAAAAATTATTTTTTAACACAATGATTACTAATTTAATTGTCTATAAGATATAGAGCGAATTATTAAAAAATATCTTTTATTATTTAATGCGATTAATCTAAAAAAAAAAAAAAAATGTATTTTTTGAAAAATTAAAAAAGGGCTTTCTATAAGTTTAAAATTTATATTCTCATTTTGCCGTTGAAATATTCTCAAGACCATTTTACTCTTGCACACTGGAAAGATAGGAGAAATTAAATTTTACATCTTGAAAATCGAATGTAGGCCTACCGACCGCATGATACAAAAAAACAAGGTATGTCCACTTCAGAGCGAAAACTCGTCCTACTCTGCGCATGACGTCACGTGGCGGGCAGATAAGTAAGTTTGCTATGCGGAGTAGAGGGTAAATCACAGTTTTGTTTGCTTATATTAACAGATTTTATGAAAATAAAAACAAAACAAATATGATCACTTTTAAATATGTTTATTTTATTAAAAGAGAATTTTTTTTGTAAAAAATAAGTGAGTACAAGCTATTATTTTATAACTATGATACAGTCTAAAAATAAATGAACCCAAAAATATTCATAGTATAGGTATCATTTAATGTATATATGTGATATTTAATGTTAAATATAAAATTAAAATTACTTATTATTGGAAACCAATTTTTTCCCCGTGCGCCGCCCGCGGAACATTTTCTCTTGCGCGGAACCAAAATTTTTTTATCTTTTTTTTTAGAGACGCAAAATTTTTTAAATTTTTTACTTTTTTTTTAGAGACGATAAATTTTTGCCGCCTGCGGAACAAAATTTTTTTTCGGGTGCGGCTTGTGGAACCAAAATTTTTTTTCCCCCCCCCTTTTTGCCGCCCTCTCCAGGTTGCCGCCCTAGGCGACCGCCTAGTTCGCCTAGTGGGCGCGCCGCCCCTGTCTGCAACTGTAATAATTGAATATAAATTTTCAATTGGATAACTTAAATGTCCTTTATAGGAACCGGCCGAAATTCGGTTTCGGCCAAAAATTCTGGTTTCGGTTTCGGTCAAAAATTAGCCGAAACTTTCGGCCGGCCGAAACCTGAGTCTGAAAAGATGGGATGAGAATCGCACGCAAAAAAAATATATATAATAAATAAATAAATAAAAAAGGTCAAATGATTTGCACTTGAGGAAAAAATTTTCCCGCAAGGCGGAAAACTTAAGAGTCCGCAAAAAGGGGAAAGGTTCCGCGGGCCCCCCCTCAGAAAAAATTTCTATATACGCCCCTGATAGTAAATACAAGTTTCGGTTTCGGTTACGGTTTCGGCCGAAACTAAGATTGAGGTAGAAATTCGGTTTCGGTTTCGGCTGAAAATCTTGTTTCGGTCGGACCCTAGTCCTTTAGATATAAATAATATCCAGTTTAAAGTTTCATTTATTTTATCAAATTTCTTTAAATTATTGCCAAGAAATGAATATTTTTATCTAAATCGATATACTATATATCCAGCTAAATTCTCACTGTATTTAAATATGGTAATAAAATTATTGTTAAAAATAATAATTTTTGATTATTTTTTTGGAAAGAAAAACACTTACTATTTTTAACATTAATCTTATCATCCCTGCCGCAGGCATTTGTCCATAATTTACATAAAGTTTCATCCTTTGGAAATCTATGATATTCCCGATGTTTTTTACTAAAATTACTACACCCATAAACTGCAGAGTACGGCATTTTGACTTCACAGTTCAACAATGCATTTAGTAGTATGTAAATATCTGTGGTAGTATCTGTATGCCACGTGCCACGTTTCACAGTGAGCTAGAGATAGGGAGAAGTGTATTTGTATCATAGTCTGCCTGCCATGTCTGCCTGCCACGTGACGTCACAGTGAGCTAGAGTGAGAGGGAAGATGTGCGCGTGGCTATACCTTGTTTTCTTGTATCATGTACCGACCGTACTGTCGGAAACTAAATACATGTCATGGGCGTATATAAGGGGGGCCGAGGGCCCCCCCCTAAATTTCCCAAACACATATACATACATAGGGATATACAGACATCAGCGCAACAAATTTTTCCGCAGGATGGAAAACTTTGATTCCGCAAAAGAAAAAATTTCGTTTGAAAAAAAATTTAGTTGCTTAAAAAAAAAAATTTCCTCAGAAAAATTTTTGAGTTCGGGCCCCCCCCCCCCCCCCGAAAAAAAATTCTATATACGCCCCTGATACATGTCGACACAAAAATCTAGTGTGACGAGCACAGAACACAACTTTTGATTACCTAAAGTAAGAGAAAGTTGTGTGCTGTGCGACAGCCACACCAGATTTTTTTCCTTTTGAGAGATTTAATTTTCTTAATTAATTAATTGGCTCTAATTTTTCATGAGGCAAGACAAAACTCATTGCTTTGCAATGGGCAAATTCTACATTTTCTGAAATTTTTCTGCTCCTCCACTTTTCAGAATTTTAGGACAAACCCAATGCTGTTCAGATCACGACTAACAGAACAAAACAATTTCATTCTTCCTTTGTCCCCATGACCTCCCGTGATTGGAACAAGCTCCCTGCGTCTATCTTCCCCAAAACCTACAATCTTCAGACTTTCAAGTCTAACCTCAACAGGCATCTTCTCAGTTCCCGAAGTTGAGTTTCCCCTTTATGCTTCTCCTTTTGTTTTTATTTTCTTCCTGGCTGCATGTGACTATTGGTCATTATAGGTCTTCGGACCTTATGCACCCATTCCAAAAAAAAAAAAAAAAAAAAAAAAAAAAAAAAAAAAAAGACCTGACTATTTTTCCTGAACTCTATGACCATAACGTCTTCTATTAATATAAGACTTCAAAATTTGGGTTTCAAAATTCCAAAGGGCAGTTAGCCAAACAGCGTGACAGACGGACAGACAGATTCCGCTATTTTAGTTCTAGTTAAATCTTTTATAATAATAAAAATTCAAATTTCTCTCTTTTTTCTTTATTTCTTGAACTTAATCACCTTGAAATCTGGACAGAAATACAGATTTTTTCGGCATCTTAGGCCATTTAGACATTAAACTTAATTATTAATTACGATATATATTGGACTCCAGGCAGGCATATTTATTTATACTATTTGGAATCCAAAAAGATTTAAATAAATTCATCTGATTACCTAAGGTCCGTACCCATAGGCGCCGGAACTGGGGGGGCACGGGTACATTGCCCCCCTGGCATCCTACAGGGGGGGGGGCAGGGGGGGGGGCAAAATTTCTTCTTTTATTTCATTTAGTTTTAAAAATGATATATTTTAAAATTTTTTTTATTTAAATTTAAAAAAAATTAAAAAAGTAAGAAATTTTTTTATTTTATATAGACCTATTGTATTTCTAAATTCTAAATACATTTTATATGGAATTAAAATAATAAAATTTAGATAACATGAAAACTTGAGACTTTATGCCTTGGAAAAAAAAAAATTAAAATAAAGAAAATTAAAAATATTTATTTCCTTCAAATAGTAAATAACAAATCTACTATATAGCCTAAAAAAAATTTTGATTAAATAATTTGCATATTGTTAAACTATATATTTGTAAAAGTTAAATATAAAGGACTACAGACTATTTAGTGTAGTTGATTAACAGTTATAAGAAGAAAAAAATGAAACGTCGATTTATTGATGATTATTTTAAAAAAGAAACAGGTAAGAATGGCCGTAGGCCTACTCTTAAAAACTTATTTTTCTTCGCCAAAAATATACGTACGCTAAAAATTTAATAAAAAAATGAAAATTTCTTATTATATCTGGTTCTTTCGTAGGCTCTTTAGAAAAAGGAAGCATTAGCACGGGTAGTCCTTTGCACCATGAGCATCGCCCTAGTACCAGCAGTAACATTTCTTCCACAAACACCATAGGTATTAATATAATAATTTCAAAAAATGAGTCATTATGCTTGTTTATTGTTTTGTTGCCTTGCTCAGAGATCGGAAATTCAATTAAATAATTTATTCATTTATTTAACAGAAAACATCGCCGATGATCCATCTGCTCCTGTAAAGAGTGTTTCTTTTGCTTTTACTAAAAACACACACGAAAAGATATGCTCTTTAAACGAACCGTATCAACCTTTGGATATTCCTCCATGGACCCAATCTGGACGTAATCATAATTTTCAGAATGAGTGGTTCACAACATACCCTTGGCTTCATTTTGACTCAATGACTAAAAGTATTTTTTGTTTCATATGTGTCCAAGCGCTAGGAAAAAAATTAGTAAAATGTGAAAAAAATCATGAAACAAACTTAGTGATTGATGGGTATAAAAACTGGAAAAAAATTATCATAAAATTAAAAAGTCACGAAAAATCTGCTTTTCACAAAGAATCATTTATAAAATTAGAAGCACTGAAGAAAAATACTCCAATTATTTCCTTATTATCTGAACAAACATTATCTGTTCAAATACAAAATCAAATCGCTCTAAAAACAATAATAACCTCAGCATTATATTTAGCTCGTCAGGGAATTGCATTTAGAGCACATGATATTAATGAAGGAAATTTCATTCAATTATTACGTCTCAGGGAAAATGACATTCCAGAATTAAAATTATTTTTAAAACACAAAAAATCATATAATTCTTCAGATATTCAGAATGAAATATTGAGAATTATTTCCCATGATATTTTGCGTAAAATTATTAAAATAATAAAAAAAAGAGGAGAATATTCTCTCATTGTTGATGAAACCAATGATGTACAGGGAAAAGAACAAGTTTCTATATCGATCAGATCTGTAGATGAAGATACTCTTGAAATTGATGAGTTTTTTCTTGGTCTCTATGACACTCACTCTATGACTGGGGAATCATTGTATAATATTATAAAAGACATGCTTATTCGTTTTGATTTAAGTATGGATCTCTTGCGAGGACAATGCTATGACGGAGGATCAAATATGACCGGAATAAAAAACGGTGTCAAATCAAGAGTGTTGGCAGATCAACCAATGGCTTTATTTATTCATTGTTCAGCTCATTCTCTAAATTTGGCTGTGCAGGATTCTTCAAAAGAATTCCTTTAATACGTGATTGCCTTCAATGGGTAAACGACATAGGAGTTATTGTCAAAGAATCACCAAAACGATCACATAATTTTCATGAGATTGCTAAGGCTCATGGAATAGAGAAAACTGGCCCTCGGCCATTATGCCCAACCCGTTGGACCATCAGACATACTTCATTGTCAGGGGTTATCAATACTTACCCTGCTGTTTTGGACTTTCTATTTTCATTAGCATCTTGTAATGATGATATAGGGTCCAAAGCCAGGGGACTTTATGATCAATTATCAAAGGGTTCTATATACTTTGGAATTAGACTTAGTTATCTAATGTTTTCTTTAACTGATCAATTGAGCAATGTTCTTCAAAGTGAAACGCAAACTGTAGCTGGGGCAAAGGAAGCTGTTGAGTTAGTTTTAGAATCTTTAAAAAAAAAACGCTCAGAACAATTTTTTAATGAAATGTGGAAGGATGTAAAGAAAAAAATAAAAGAAATGAATCTTGAGGAGCCCTCGTTACCGAGAAAGCGAGAGATTCCTAAAAAATTTCTATATAAACCTAACGAGTCTGAACACAAGTTCACGTCAATAGAAGAATATTTTAGAAAAACTTTCTATGAAGTTATTGATGGGATAATCAACGAGATTGAATTAAGATTCTCCCAACCGGGGTTTTTAAAATATCTACAAATCGAAAAAATTGTTATTTTAGAAACCCGTTTTTGGGACCAATCTGTTATAGATATTTTAAAAGAATATGAGTTTGTAGAAGAAAAGGTCAAAAGAGAATTTGATTTCTTTAGGGAATTAATTCCTCAAGCTAAATGCTTGAATGATTTTGTAATAAAATACAAAAATCTTAATCAAGAATCAAAAAAATTATTTCCTAACCTGAGAAATATTCTAAAACTACTTTTAGTGATCCCGGCCACATCAGCAACCGCTGAGCGCTCATTTTCTATGTTAAGAAGAATAAAAACATATCTTCGCTCAACAATGACGCAAGAACGATTAAATCATGTATGCATAATAAATACATATCCAGAAATCGTAGATGAAATAGATATCCAAAATATCATGGCTACATTTATAAATAGTAATGACTTTAGAATTCAACATTTTGGCAAAATTAAAAAATAATTTCCATGATTTATAAATAATATTATTATTGATATATATATATATTTATATAAATAAAAATTGTATTCAAGCAAATGTTTCTTTTTAATTATTATTACTCTTATTAAACCTTTTTTTTTATATTCTTTCCCTTTCAATCACATCACTTTTTTTTTTTTTTTTTTTAACATTCACACTTTTTTCTCATTCACACTCACATGCACCCACACATTCATACAGTCTTTTCGGCTTAGGCCATTTAAGACTTTGACGATAACAGTTATGAATATATATTATTTGGGGTCCAGGCATTCTTATTTAAGCCATTTGGTATCCAAATGCCTTAAATAAAATCATCGGACTGCCTGGGGTCCGAACCCGCGACGTTCGGTATACGAGGTTAGCACTCTAACCCCTACACCAAGCCCCGAGGGCAATCATATCATCTCCATATAGGAAGAGGTTGCCCCCCCTGATTCAAATTCGTTCCGGCGCCCCTGTCCGTACCCACTCCCCTTGGCTTTTAGATTATCAATATTGACATTTATCAATAATATCTCTCACCTCTCGGCCACGAGGGGGCTTATTTATACACAAACTGATGTTTAGTACTATTGATTTAATAAATATTAACATCAAATAATGTAAATTGAAAAAAGAAATAGGAATTTGGAATTCGCAACATGCATGTATGTATTGCTGAAATAGGATTACTAATTCACGTAGTGTTGTTTAGCCTCAAATGTTTAGACAAGGGACCGCTGAAAACGGATCTGCGGCTTATTTTATATAAACATTATGCAGAATAATATTTGTTGAACATTTCCCTTAACAAGGTGCTTTTATAAATAAATTTTACTATTAAAATACGAAATTAAATTTATACTAAAATTTAAGATATGATTTAAATATGGAAAGTTGACTTTTTAATTTATTCAGGTGGAAATTCTAAAATTTTATTAACTAGCTGTTTTTTCAAACCCTTCCTCGATAACCTAAAATTTTTAAAAATTTTGTCGACAAAAAATCTGGTGTGAAAACACAGAACAAAACTTTCAATTACCGTTGTGTTCTGTACAACCAATTTCACCAGATTTTTATATTATTCAATTCCTGGGCGAATACAGGGGGGTGAGTAAAGGGGATAATTATCCCCTCCCCCGAGTTTTGAAAAAATTACCTTTTTTTTTTTTTTGAAAAAAATTTATTTTTAAAAATTTGATATGTATTTATATTCTGGCAAACAAGTACAGAATGCGCCTTGAAATTACCGAAATTAAGAAAAAATAGTGTGCTGTGCGACCAGTCACACCAGATCCCCCTCCCGAGAAACATCTCTGGATCCGCCCTTGATTCAATTGAAGTTCATATCGGAATATCACTTTAAATATATTATTTATTAAATTTTAGCAAAATAATCCCTATATAAAATTGTTTCATTCATATTTTAAACAAATTATTTTACAAAAAATGATTCAAATTTTGTTTAGAGATATCTTTTTCTTTCTATATGAATTTTCCTAACTAAAAAAATCTGGTGTGACTGTCGCAAAGCACACAACTTTCTCTTACCTTCGGTTATAGAAAGTTGTATTCTGTGCTTGTCACGCCAGATTTTTTGTGTCGACATATATTTAGGTACCGACAGTACATTTGAATTCAGATTATAAATAAAAAAAAATATTTTTATATAAATTTATATTTTTTAGTATTAAAAATTTTTGTTTTTGTATTATTTTATTAAATGTTGTGGGAGGGGGCGTCATACGATTAAATATTTTTAAGGGAGGCGTTGTAACATAAAGTTTGGAAACCACTGGCCTAAAGTAAGACTCATTCTAGATAATTATACTAGGTGTAAAACCCAAAAGCGGATCCAGGCAAGTTTTTCAGGGTTTTTGACTAGACGCGAAGCTAGTCGAAGGCAATAGCATTGTTGATTATTTTATTTATTAAGATTGGATAAGGGGTTTAAAAATTGAAAAAAATGTTTTTAAAATTTTCTAGCTAAATCGAAGCCAAATAAATAGAAAACATTCAAAAAATAGCGTTGATTATTATTTTGATTAGGGATGGGGAGGGGATGAAGGGTTGATTATTTAAGGAAGGCCTTGGAATATTCCAAATCACTTGTTGACATTATTTTCCAGTTATAAATAAAGTTAGATTAGAGCAAAAGGTATTTTTTTACTTTTAATAAAAAGGGAATTGTTATTTTCATCTATTATTTTTCCTATACAAACATAGAGAGAGTCGAGATTCTCGTTCAGTCGAGTGTGTGGCCGCGCGGCAGGCGGCGACCTCCTCTGTTTTTTTATTTGTGTTTAAAGTGAATCAAAGTGAACAATTAATATAGTGCAACCCTCCCTGACCTCGCCGTCAACCAGCCCACCCTCTTGAGCGTCTTATTAAAGGTAATTATTATGCATTTTATCGTTGAAAAAAAAAATGATAGAAACAAATAATTTGGCTGCGAAAAACGATTCTTTTGAATATGAAATTAAATATTTTGTATTTCACTAAGCGTAGAAGGAGAATATAAGCTGTTGAAAGGGGGAGGGGGAGTGTAGGTGTCATTGCAAAAAAAAAAAATTAGTTTTTTATTTTTTTTTTTATCTTTTTTTTTTAACACCTTTTTTTTTTTCATTCACACCAAGGGCGGATCCAGAGGTGTTTCTCGAGGGGGGGGATAATCTGGTGTGACTGGACGTACAGCGCACTATTTTTTCTTAATTTCGGTAATTTAAAGGCGCTTTCTGTACTTGTTTGCCAGAATATAAATACAAATCAAATTTTTAAGTATTAATTTTTAAAATTTTACATTAAAAATACATTTTTTTTTTTAATCTCTGGGGGTAATTACCCCCTTTACCCCCCCCCCCCTTGTATCTGCCCTTGATTCACACTCACATACACATTCACACAGTCTTTTCGGCAACTCAGGCTATATAAGACTTTATACTTTTACTTACTTTTAGGGGTGGATTAAGGGTTGAAAATTAAAATAAAATAATTTCAAAATAAAATAAAAATTAAAATAATTATTTATAAATGTATTCAAATTATTTTGAGAGTAATTTTGCGGCGAAGGCTCGCATTTCCTTAAAGGGGGGAGGGGGAGGTATGAAGGCATTAACCAGGGGGGTTAATGCCCCATACCCTATAATGCACAAAGATATTAATCTTTTTTAATACTTTTACTAAAAAAGAAGTGCATTCTGTTTGAGTTAAAATTTATATTCAATATTTAGCAAATAGTACAGTAGGATTAGAAACATTTTAATGTCATTCTAAAATTTCTTATTACTGGGGCGGAATTAATTTTTGAAGATTTCGAAACTCTCTTAAACAGATAATAATAACACTGGGTAACTTAGGAACCCATCGAATCCCTTGCAGATTTTTGCAGGAATTTTTTTCATTAGGTAGAAAAGTAAGATATGATTAGTCCACTTAAAATTTTACTGGGGTGAGTTTTGAAGTATTAAAAAATTTTCTTTTTGTATTATTTTATAACATGGGGGGGGGAGGCGTCATAAGATTAAATATTTTTAAGGGAGGCGTGGTAACATAAAGTTTAGAAACCACTGATCTAGAGAATTTATACGTTTATCAAAAAAATTAATACCCACAAATAATTAGTCATTTTTGAAATAGAATAAATAAATATATTAATTAAATATAATGAAATTTAATTGGATAAATAAATTAACAAATTCAAATTTAATATTATCTCGCAAAAACAAATAAATTTTCATTTTAATTTAATCCAATTTCGAAATACTGTATATTAAATAATAATTAACAATGAATTGTTTATTTAAAAATTTTTTTTTTTTTGATAGCTAGAGAGTAAATTGCAAATTGTATGTTTAATTTATATTCATTGATTTAAAAAAAAATCTAACAATGAACAAGTAATGATCATTCACTCTATTTAATCATTTCTATTTCTTGGTTTAATTTATTTGTAAAATTTCATTATTACAATATTAATTAAACTTTCATTTTTTTCTCGGAGGTGCCCCCCCCCCCCTTTAATCCGCCCCTGTATAAGAGTGTAAAATTTATTTTCAAAATTTAAACAGTAAGTTGAACAAATAGACTGTGTGTGACAGACAAACGGGCAATAGATTTTTTTTTTTTTTATTATAAAAAAATCAAAATTAATTAAAAGGAAGTGCGCTAGCCTCCGGAAGCCTGCAGCGCGGCTAGTAATTTTCTAAATGGCTAGGAATTTGAAATTTTACAAGATTTTTAAAGGTTTTTTTGTTCGCTAAATTTCTATCGTAGTCTCTCCATTTGGTTTAGCTTTTAATCAATAAACTGTCGTAATTTGAAATCATGATTTGAATTGATAATAGATTGAGCGGTCTATGAATAATTGATGGTGGAAACAAAATCGGCATACCTATTACAATTTATTAAAACGTTGTTAACATTTTTACTTTCTCGTATAGAGTCGTTACGTTGACGTTTCGGTTTTAATGAAAGAAATAATAATATATTTTCAAAGATACAAAATTATACAATAAATTTCGATAGCCAGTCATTTTTTTCTGTTTATCAAAACACATTTTTTTTTTAAATAAAAAAATAAGAATAGCCCAGGTGTGTCAAACTCATTTAATACACGGGCCATTTCATGCTAAGATTCACACGGGCCGCATCACATTTTTAAATTATAAATGCTAATTTTGACATAAAATATTATTGTCTTGCTTTCATTTTATTTCAGACCTCATGTGGCCCTCAGACCGCCAGTTTGACACCCCTGTAATAGCTTAAATTAAATTTGACCTCTATCTAAATGGTCTGGATGCGGCTAGTATTTTTTTAAATACTCAGAAATTGAAATTTTACAATTTTTAAGGGGTTTTTCTATTTACGACCATGAATTGCCCTCGGGGCTTGGTGTAGTTGGTAGCGTGCCTACCTTCTGTACAGAACGTCGCGGGTTCGGACCCCTGGCAGTCCGATGATTTTATTTAAGGCATTTGGATACCAAATGGCTTAAATAAAGAATGTCTGGACCCATAGGCGCCGGAACTGGGGGGGCAAGGGTACATTGCCCCCTCTGCCCCCCCTGGCATCCTACAGGGGGAGGCAGAGGGGGGCAAAATTTCTTTTTTATTTCATTTATTTTTAAAAATGATATATTTTTACTTTTGAAAAATAAAATCTTCTAAATTAAAAAAATTAAAAGAGTAAGAAATTCATTTTTTTCCAAATTTTTTCCAAAAATTTTTGATAAAATCACTGGCAAATTTTTAAAATTTTAATTTTATTAAAATTGTGATTTTATTTAAAATTTTTAAAGTTTTATAGTAGATTTGTTTTTGTTTTATACTATTTAAATATATTAAATTATTTTAATTTTCTAAATAAAAATTTTTTGCCCCCCCCTGATTCAAATTCGTTCCGGCGCCCCTGCCTGGACCCCTAATAGATATATTAAACATTCGAGAATTGTTAAAAGTCTTAAATGGCCTATGTTGCCGAAAAAACTGTGAATGAGAAAAAAGTGTGAATGTTAAAAAAAAAAAAAAAACTCATGGATTCTAAAATACCAGCGGAAACTAAATATATATAGACACAAAAAATCTGGTGTGACAAGCACCACCTTCGGTATTTGAAAGTTGTATGCTGTGCGACCAGTCACACCAGATTTTTTAATATAGAAATAAGAATAAATTAAAATTTTCCTTTCTATTCATTCAAATAATAATGTATTATTAAAAAAGAAGATATTTTTAAATACTTTCTTTACTTCAAATGGGAAATAATTTATTAATTCCTTTCTATTCACACACACAGATAGCATACTCACACACACACATATATATAGATATACTTTTCTACATGCTTTGATTCTTGTTTCAACAGGTTCAGAACGGCTTCCTACCAACCAAGCTACCTGAGTGCCATCAATTAATTAGTAAGCCGAGAGAGGCGAGACAGTGAGCAGCTCAAATCCTCGCTCGTCGGGGTCAACTCCAGAGCTCCTTTATTTGTGAGTAATTCTTAAAAATTTCACAATTCTAATTCGTTTTTAAATTATATTTTTGCTGATATATAAATCAATTAAGAAGTTTCGATTCTTAAGTCCCCAAATGGTGATTTTGGGGTAAAATTTAGATTTGGTTTTACGTTAACTTTTGAAAGATTAGAGATTAATCAATCTTTTGGTTCAATTTCTTTTGAATAAATGGTGTTTTTGTATTTATTACTGACCAGTCTATATTTGAGTAGTTCGTTTTGTGTAAATGAATCGAAAAGCGATTCTTTTGCGGTGACCAGGTCACTTAATAACTCCGTGACCTATCTTTGACATCTACTCTTCTAATTTTTATCTATCCCCAACATAATCACATTCCTTTTGAATTTTTTGAACAATAATAACTTTTAAATTGATCATTGACATGGTTGGTTATTTCAACCTCAAAAGGGGAGATTTTTTATCTTTGACAAGTTACTGATGAGATAGGGATTCCTTCCCCTCTATTAATCCTCTGCCAGCACACAATCTGACAAACTAAAAATAGATCGAATTTTCACCAATTGACCAGCAGCCTCTTGTTTAACTTTCCATCGTATTTGCAAAATTGACGTGGGTTAATTAACGAAAACGTTAAAGTTAGACTAATACCCTGTCTCCATTGAGAGAGAATCCCTTTTCATTAAAATAGCCGGGTCATGGATGAAAAGTATATAAAATTCTCTCCCTCCGTACATTCATAAAAAAAACCTTTAGTAGCATTACTCCCTCAAAGGGTGTTTTATTTATTTCGTGCATAAATTACTACGTAATTTTAAAGACGTAAAATGAAAAGGAAAAAATCAAATTGCCGAAAAATTTAAGCTTGAATGAAACTTTATATTTTTTAAATACGGATTTAATTTCTATATTTTTCTGCTACGTTAAACTTGAAATGAAATTGCGATATTTCTATATTTTTAAATCGTTTTAAAAAAATATATAGTCTACATACCAATGAATATTGAATCCACAATTTATTGTATATAATTCGATATTGTCCCGTCTATAACGGTCTGTTTAAATAACTTAAACTGATGATAGCTTTATTTAATTAAAATTTAAACGTCTTCTGGATTGAGATTTTATTCGATTGAGGGGCTCTCCTTTTGGGTGAAATCCTCTCACCCTGCTTTTATAAATAACTAGTGATGAGAAGTGGCTGTAGACTTTGAATTGGGTATAGGAGACTTTGCAGTCAAGGAATTAAAAAATCTGGATTTCTCCTATCTTCCCTATGAAATACAAGAGTAAAGTGGTCTTCAGAAGATTTCAATCGCAAAATGAGAATATACATTTTAAAGAGCATCTAAAAAATAATTGATTTTTGAATTTAAAAAAAAATCGTTGGAGCAAATTTTGAGAAAATCGAAAAAAACTGAAAAAGTGAATCAGTAAAGTACTAGTACTCTTTGGTCGATTTTGATTAAAAGCTTATTTTTCCGGTCCCGGGGGTGTTTATCTTAAATATAAAATTTCAGCCTCATAGCTCTATTCCTTCATGCTTAAAATTGAACACACACCCACACACCCACCCACCCACCCACAGACAGACCATGTCGCGAAAACCACTTTTTTGGATTCAGGGGACCTCAAAACGTGAAGATCCATCAAAATCTCGACATCGAATTTTTGACATGAAACCAATACTTTCTCTCTATATATATATTACATATATACATAGGTAAGAGAAAGTAATAAAAAACTTTTATTTAATTGTTATTCGTCGACTTTTCGGTCGCAAATCACGACCTTCTTCAGGACGATTAATTGTTAGAATACAAGATTAACAGTATTATATTTAACTAGACGCAAAGCCCCGCCTTCGGCGGGGCTTTACGCCTAGCCAGGGGGCTGCGCCCCCTGGACCCCCTTGCTCGCCTTCATTGAAAATTGTGGATTTCTATAAAACATACATATATAGGTACATACCGGTACATACAAACATTTTTCCCTTTTCATTTTTATATATAGAGATTATTTTAACGGTTAATTATTCATGAACTTAAGATTTTTTTGTGAATCATATCCTTTCCGGGACTCTCCCGGTACACAGGCAAAAAATTCTCGCCGATATTTTAGAATTCAAAATGTAAATAAATAAAAAAAATCGTAAACATGGGTAAATATTTATATTTTGTTACCATGGCAACTATTTCTCCTAATTTTTATTTTTTTCTTATTTTAACGGTTAATTACTCATTAACTTATTGTTATTTGTGAAACAAAACCTGTCCGGGACTCTCACAAACATACACAGAAAATTTCATCATAATTGGTTCAGTCGTTTAGGAGGAGTTCAGTCACATACACACGTACAGAAGAATTATATATATAAAGAAAGAAGAAGAAGATTATCATTGTAAATTCTACAATATTTATTTAGGCTATATGTATTAAGAGTAGTCCGACCGAAACTAGATTTTCAGCCGAAACCGAATTCCGGCCTCAATCTTAGTTTCCCCTCCCGAGAAAGTCATTTTATCTTTTTTTAGGGAGACTAAATTTTTTCCACACCTTTTCCCCTTTTGAAAATAATTTGACCTTTTTTTTGCATGCGAGTCTCATCCCATCTTTTCAGACTCAGGTTTCGGCTACTTTTTGGCCGAAACCGAATATTCAGTCGGTTCCTAATTAAGAGTAAGTGACTTGTTCGCTTAGGGCAGTGGTTCCCAACCTTTTTTTGACCCATCGTCCCTTTCTGGAGGTTGAGTAACACCTATCGCCCCCCCTTTACATTTTCATTGTATGCCTAATTAATTTGAAGTAAAGTGTAAATAATAAAGCAGTTTTATTATTTTAAACAATTTTATTACCGTAGGCCTATATACAGGGCCGCAGAGAGACTTGACAGGCCCCGGGGCTACTTAGTAATACGCCCCCCCCCAAAAAAAAAAAAAAAAAAAGTTTTTTTTTAGTAGATGTAAAAGGCAATTGTGGCCTTCATGCCAACACTTTTTTACACAGTTTTTGACACAACTTTTGAAATAGTTACACATAGCTTACAATATTTATTTAAATAAAGTTATATAAAATTTTTTCAAAATTTCCTAAACAAAGAGTTACAATAATTTATCGAGGCACAGAGGATTTCCGGGGGAATCTGGGGGTATGAAATTTTTTTTAAAATTAGCCACTGAAATCTGCGTTTTTAGCTATCCTGAGTCGTGAAAAAGATCAAACTTGATTTGAGCTTAAAGGGCCCGGGCCCCTGAGGAAAAAAATTTCAAGAAAATGATTTTTTTTGAAATTTAAGATTTGAGCTAAAAGTGACGTTTCAATTCTAGATTGGAATTATCTTCAGACTGTTTTATTTTTATGATAATATTTTGTCCTCTTCTTTCCTGACCATCCTGTAAAAGAAGATTTTTCTCTTTTTTTCCCTTTGAATACTCATCGCCCCCCCTCGCCCCCCGCTTATTTATCGCCCCCCTGAAAACCCAAATCGCCCACTTGGGGGCGATCGCCCCAAGGTTGGGAACCACT
>JAKCPI010001595.1:0-48804 GCA_023213315.1 Euborellia annulipes | reverse complement strand
AATTTCATCCCTTTAGTAGGAAGGAGGCGTTATACTGTATACAATAAAAATAAAGTTTTGCATCTTTTGAATCACCATCCTGATTATATAAATGTTTTTGTTGAAAAAGTATTTTCGAGAAAATTCAGAAGATTTCAATGACAAAATATGAATATACATTTTAAAGAGCATCTAAAAAAAATATATGATTAATGAATTTTAATCAAAATCAGAGCGAATTTTGATAAAAAATCGAAAAAAACTGAAAAATCATATCAGTAAAGTGTTAGTACTCTCTTTGGCCGATTTTGATTAAAAGCTCATTTTCACATCTCAGGTGGGGGCCTAACTTATATATAAAATTTCAACCTCCCTAGCTCAATTCCTTCATGCTTTAAATTGAACACAGACAGACACCCACACACACAGAGACAGGCAGACAGACAGACCATGTCGCGAAACCACTTTTTTTATTTCAGGGGACCTCAAAACGTGAATATCCATCAAAATCTCGAGATTGAATTTTTGACGTGAACACTGTCTTCGTCTCTATATACATATTTATATGTTCTGGAAGAACCCGGGAACCAAGAGAGCTAACACCCCGACTTGGGGAATAGGCAGATTGAGGCCCCAAAGTCAAAACCAAACCAAACACAAACCCGATTACACAGAACCAACCACTGTCCATTCCTCAGAGACAAACCCAGACCTCCGAGTCATCCACCAAATTGACCTGGGGACCAGGAAGACTGCGACCCCGTAAACAACCCCCCCCCACCATTACCTCCTAACTTCCTTCTCTCTTGAAAATGGCTCCAAAAGGAGAGCCGAAACGTCGTGAGTAAATCTCAGCACCCCACGCGACTTAACCCGAGAAAACTTATCTTTGCACATATTTATATTTATATAGGCCCAGGGATGGGCAAGTTACTCGATTTTTTGAGTAACGAGATACAAAATAACAATTACTTCAGATTTTTGTAACGAAATACAAGATACCAATTATTCACGGGTTTGTGTACCAGAGATACAAGATACCAATTACGTATTTCAAATACATTGAAAATACCAATTACAAACAAATTTTTTTCCTTGATTTTAAAATACTTTTTGGTGGGGTAATTCTGGAACTAGAGCCCTGCACGGGTACCCGTGGCCCGTTACCCGCCCGGCCCGCGGGCTTTGGAGCTAGACATTCGTTCATTCATTCACTAAATCTCGGGCGGGAATGGGCGGGTTTGAAAAAATTCCGGGCGGGCCTGAAGAATGGTAAAAAATTGCGGGCCGAGTAGGGGCGGGAAGTCAAAAAAATACGGACACGGGCCGGTCTGGGCCAAAAAAAAAAAATCGGCCCGTGCAGGGCTCTATCTGGAACCCTAAATAAATTTAGTTTAGGAAAGTGGCAGCTAAACTTTTATTGGAGAATACCTTTGGAAAATCGAAAACAATAAAATTATTCATGACACTAAAAAAAATTTATTTATAAAAATATGAAAAGGTTTCAAAAAACCAAGTTTTCAAAAGTTTTGTCGGATAAACTGGAACTTGATGGAGAATGAATAAACCCGCAAATCAGGGGCGTATATAGAAATTTTTTTCGGAGGGGGCTCGAACTCAAAAATTTTTCTGCGGAAAATTTTTTTTTTTAAGAAACTATATTTTTTTTCACACGAAATTTTTTGCGGAACAATTTTTCTATTGCGGAACAAAAGTTGTCCATCCTGCGGAAAAATTTGTTGCGCTGATGTCTGTATGTCCCTATATATGTATATGTGTTTGGGAAATTTCGGGGGGGGGGCCCGGGCCCCCTCGGCCCCCCCCTTATATACGCCCCTGCCGCAAATGAAAACAATCTTTCAAATGGGGCAGAAGAACAAAGATTTAGTCGTTGAGAGCTGGTTGAAAGAAGAAAGCAAAAAAGTTTTTTTAACGAAGAGTGAAAATTTGGCGGTTTGATTGACTTCTCTTTACTGGTTTTTACTAAGATTCGGTGCAGAGAACCCACACGACGATTACATACAGTAATATTAAATAAATTAAAACGATTTCAGCTCCCTCTGCAAGACTTTTTTACACTGCGGCAAATTAAAAAAAAAAAAAAAGAATTTGGTATCTCGAATTTCAGATACCAATTACTAAAAAATGTAACGAAATACAAGATAGCAATTACTTTGCCAATTCTGTAACGAGTTACAAGATACCAATTAATATTGTATTTGGTATCTTGTATTTCAAATACATGTAACTGATTAACGCCCATCCCTGTATAGGCCTATATGTATATTTATATTAATATATACATAATGGTAAAAGAAAGTAACAGGTGAAAACGCCTAAAGGGCGTTAGTTTAGATAAAATCTACCAGATAGATAGATGTCTTGTCCTCCATATTTTTCAAATAAGAGACTCAAGTTGACACAAAATTTTATATTTATGCACAAAGGATGAACAGCGATATGATAATCACAATCTCGAATTAATTGTAAGCTTCTAGTAAATAAAAGTCCAGACTCGGTTACTGAGAGAAGTGCATTACTACATTAGTCCACCGCGCAATCAATTTCGTTACGATGTTGTGCGTTCTTTGTTCACTGACAACTGGTAACTCTTCTCCAAAAGTTCTTTTGTCAATATGGTATGTCCAATAGAAAATAGCTGGCCATACACCACGAGATAGATCTGTCGGTTTTGACAGGTCCAAAAGCACGGACTTATCTTTTCGTTAGAGGCAAGCGACGGTTTCGACCGTCCCGGACCATATCTTTAAATGGTGACTTTTGGAGAGGGCAGGGGAGGACATGTTACTACAAAGAATTAAAAGAAAAAAGTCTCAGTTCTTTTAAGAGAGGAATATGGCTCAATTCCCCTCTTTTCGTCTACTTACTTCCGTAGTACGTTTTTTATTCCTATTATTATTTTTCATATTCATGCTCCATATTCCAAAGCAGAGAGCCTGTTTATTTTTCTATATGAAAGCATTTTTATTCTACTTGATCTGTGTAGTTTATAGGCAAAACTTTTAAAGACCACGGATTTAGTTAAGTCCGCAGTCAAAACTGCGGCTGTCCAAAGTTTTGGCCCACATAAGTACGGTTTGGTCAGTGGCGGACCAACTATACAGGTTTATCTGTGTGGGTTTTTCCTTTAAGTCTGTGGGTGATGACGGTTTTAACCTTGGCGGGTTGACCCGGCAGTTTGGTCAGCCCCGGTCCAACTCGACAAATTAAACTCTCCACTTTTTTAAGCCAAATTGTTAATGAAAGTTTTCATCGTGGCAGATCGACCTGTCGGGTTGGATTGGGGCGGACCAATCTGCTGGGTCGACCCGCCATGGTTAAAACCGTCTTCACCCACAAACGTACAGGAAAACCCCACACAAATCAACCTGTATAGTTGGTCCGCCACGGACCAAACCGTACGTGTGTGGGCCAAAATTTTGGATCGCCGCAGATTTAACTGAGGATCCTAAATCCGTGGTCTTTCGTCAAGACGAGTTTTGCCTGTCAACTAGACAGATCAAGTAGAATAAAAACGCTCTCATATAGAAAAAAACAGGCTCTCTGCTTTGGAATATGGAGCATGAGTAAGAAAAATAATAATAGGTATAAAAAAAAGAACTAAGTGGACAAAAAGCTTTTGATTGAAAAGAGGAGAATTGAGCTATATACTTCTCTTAAAAGAACTGAGAATTTTTTCTTTTAAATGCTTTGTAGTAACATGTCCTCTCCTGCCCCCTCCAAAAATCACCATTTAAAGAGATGGTCCGGGGCGGTCAAAACTGTCGCTTGCCCACAAACGAAAAGATAAGTCCCTGAGTTTAGACCGCCGTGAAATTTGTTAGATTGATCCGTGGAGGTTAAAACCGGCGCGTGCTTGCCCACTAACGAAAAAAGCGGCAAGCGTAAAAACCGACAGATATATATATCTTCGTGTATGGCCAGCTAATGACTAGACCAAATAAAATTCCACGAATGCGAAGTGGGCCGCCCAAAATTTATACAGGCTAAAAAAAATTGAAACAAGAAGAACATTAGAGAATTATAAATGTTACAGTAAAAAACAGAATTTACTTAAAACATGTTTAACTAGTTAAAAGGGAAATGAAAATATATGAAAAAAGAATTTTAAATAAAAAAAATTAAATATTATAATTTAAAATTGAATTAAAAAAATATTTCATTAAAATGAGGAAGGAAGGAAGAGAAAGCGCTTGGTTAACCGATGGTTAGCATCGTGGTCGTCAGGGATGATCTGGTTAATGGTTTACGAATCAGGATCAGAAAAAAAATCCTTCCTTGCGTTCGCTATCCATGATGGGACCAGTCAAGGAATAGGAAAGGAGGGGGGGGGGGGGGTTCTTTGAATATTAGTTTATACAGTAGATTTATAGATACATAGGTCTACTATATAATGCATACATATTCATCTCTTGAAAAAATCTGTAATGACACTTTATTTTCTTAAATTACTTCTTTTTTGCTTTTCAACAGATTAGCCGGTAAGTCGGAGCATCAAAGCCTGGATTAACAAGACTCTATGGATTTTTTAATAGAAAAAAAATAAAACAAAACAATTATTAGAATTCCTTTAGAATAAAAGATATTAGTTTAACAAGACTGTGAGTGTTTTTTATTGATGAGGCCAAACATCCCATGGCCCCCGGGAATCGAACCCAGGATCTCCGCCTTTCCAGGGCATAGGCGTGCTATCCATTGCACCAGGCCACCGGACCCTCGACCTGCACCAAGTCACTAACTAGTAACGAAAACGTGAAAAACTTTAAAGAAAAATTTTCCACTTATGCGCCGCTTGTTAAACCAGTATAGGGACAGATATCTGGATCTGCTCTAACACACTACTGTAAGCAGCAAAGCCCAGAGGGCAGCGGGGTTAAGTTATAGCTAAATATTTTTCGAGATCTATATATTTGAATAAGATAATAGTATTCAAAATATCACGATTCGGGCTTAACTAGTCATAGATGTATTTAACAAGACTGTGAGTGTTTTTTATTGATGAGGCCAAACTTCCCATGGCCTCCGGGAATCGAACCCAGGATCTCCGCCTTTCCGGGGCATAGGCGTGCTATCCATTGCACCAGGCCACCGGACCCTCGACCTGCGCCATAGCTATAACTTAACCCCGCTGCCCTCTGGGCTTTGCTGCTTACAGTGGTGTGTTAGAGCAGATTCAGATATCTGTCCCTCTACTGGTTTAACAAGCGGCGCATAAGTGGAAAATTTTTCTTTAAAGTTTTTCAAGTTTTCGTTACTAGTTAGTGACTTGCAAGACTAACTGCATATAAGGGGAAGTGAGTTTTATTGGTGCAGGTCGAGGGTCAGGTGGCCTGGTGCAATGGATAGCACGCCTATGCCCCGGAAAGGCGGAAATCCTGGGTTCGATTCCCGGGGGCCATGGGATGTTTGGCCTCGTCAATAAAAAACACTCAAGGTCTTGATAAATATATATATATATGACTAGTTAAGTCCGAATCGAGGAATTTTGAATAGTATTATCTTATTCAAATATATAGATCTCGAAAAATATTTAGCTAAAAGGATTAAATTAATACTTAATTAATATAGTAGAAGGAGAATAAATAGAGAGAGCAGCTAATTATATTTTCTTTTATTATACCCTCAGTGCTGACGTTTCGGCCTGTTTAGGGTCATCTTCAGAGCATTAGGGTTGTCATCATAAATTTCAATTTCAACATTTCACCTATATTAAACATTGTTGGTCGATTTTATATATAATATATATATATATATATATTGTATATGTATAAAATTGACCAACAATGTTTAATATAGTTGAAATGTTGAAATTGAAATTTATGATGACAACCCCAATGTTCAGAGAATGGCCCTAAACAGGACCTGAGGGTATAATATAAGAAAATATAATTAGGCAAAACGTCCATCTAGATCGCGCCTCAGTAACGGAGAAATCTGAACGCTTGATTTGAGCGGCGTTTCTCTAGTAGACTGAAATCAGCGATCTATCATAATTTAAATAAGCGAGTGCGTACTGTGGTCCAACAGTAGGGCATGTTGAGCGTAAATCGACAAGATCCGAGGTGCAACTCCCGGCGGTACCTACATTTTTCGCTTATTTAAATTAATAAATACTTGGTTATATGTTTTTCATAATTACCTCATGGACCAACACATGATATATATAATTCTTTATTTATAATTAGCTGCTCTCTCTTTTTGTTCTCCTTCTACTATATCAATTAACTAGCTATTTAAAAAAAAACTTCCAATACTAAATACTTAATTGTCTTTATAAAAAAAAAATGGAATCAACTGCCCACATGATCTAAGGTCATTGCAGGGTATTTAGATAATTAATTAATTAAATTAGCAATAATTTCAAAAATTGCATTTACCAAATAGAAAATCCCTTTTCATCATTGAGTCATCTTCTCTTCTTTAGCAGATTTCTCTCAATTTCAAGACGATGTTTTTGTTTAGTTACGTTAAAGCAAAGGACGAATGGGTTCTTGAGAAATGAACGACGAGGAAAACGTCGGAATAATATATTTAGTAGATTTAGAGCGAGGTTGCTTGCTTTTCGCTCATAACAGCTTGTTATTGGCATATCTCAGAAGGCGGATGTGTTGGCACCCTAGAAACACAAACACATGCCAAACAAAATTACAAAAGTTTAAGGCAATGAATTGCAAATGTCTTAGTTTAAACCGTAAAAAAGGCTTACAAGGAAGGAAAGGGGTTGAGAAAAAAGAGTTTGGGTCTTTTAATGACGGTAAGATGAAGCTAAAAAAAGTGTTAAAAGAAATTCAAGAGGGTTACAAGCGAGCTGATTAAAAAAAAACTTCTGACTTTTTTTACTTTGAAAGGAAAAATAATGCAAATTAGTTTGAATTTGATATTATTAATAAAAACAAATAATAAAAATGAAATTAAATTTAAATTTTAAAACAGTATCGGTTCAAGAGTTAACTAGTGACGTGACCATAAAATATTATCATTGATTGAGAAAATTGAAAATAAAACTTTTTTTGGGAATTTAATTTAAAATATTTTATATCTTTTTTTTTTTCTTCTTTTTCATTTTAAGTATATTGACTAGTAGTCAAGTGAAATAAAACCATTCTGGTTCTTGGAGAAGAAGTAAAGTTTATAAGATACAAAGTTAATTGAAAATTCCTGACACTTCAAGAAAAGGCCTGTCTAACAATGAAGTTAGAAGTTTTCTCAAATCTCACGCTCTTTGATTGCTTCGAATTTATTGAATTTTTTAAATATATATAAATTGATAATTTAAAAAAAGCAGATAGGCCCTAGGGCCTACATGTGATTATTTCATTGTTTTTATAATCTTACTTGGATTTAATTCTCCTATTAAATCAGAATTTAATTTTGATTTTTATTGTTGGTTGAATGTTGGGTTTATAAGATTGGAGTCGGAAGAAAACCAGCTTTTAATTAGATCACCTTTACTCTTTATTCAAGTTGACCGAAACTGAATAAAATGTAATGGCAATCTTATTAAAAGCTTGTTTCATTCATCACGACTTCAATTGTTATTTCGATAAGTTGAAAATTATACATCATATTTAATTAATTCGCCTATAGGCCTAATAGAACAAAGAACTTGTTCAAAACTTCTTGAGTTTTTGAAAATATAGAGATTTTTTATTTCGCTGCCTATTGTTCTTCCAAATCCTTCAAATCTAATCTTGATTAATATTTCTGAGTTATCTTCTTGGGCAACTTCTACCAACTCTTAATTTTTTTAAATTCCTTTTAATAATATTCATAATAATAATAATAATGAAAGCCAGAAATTAGCTTTTTCATTTGATTATTATTAAACAGACTATGATCCAGGCAAATTTGGACTGTGAAGGTAATTATTATGACCGACTTCTTTTTGTCCAGTTGTTAGTTTAGCAGACCGTTAGATCAAATTACTCTACTTGCTGAGCACAACGCAACTAAAACAATTTCCTTAAACATACCTAATAACACAGAGAAAGTTTATTTCCTTCCTTTTTCCTTCCTTTGAAATTTGTTTCATTCCATTCCGGTCAAGATGCACTCACTCTTCCACTTCTTCTTCATCATCTCCTTTTGTTTTTTTTTAAAGTGATTTTCATTTGACTTTCAACTTAGTTTTCTTCGTTTGTTTATTTAAGAAATCATATGAAAACAGAAATCAGAGCATTCTTATACCCCAAGATAACATTTTGATATGGTAAATAGATGAGAAAGAGATGATATTTTAGAGATACCTAAGTACCATTAAAAGTTAAAATATTTATATATTCAAAGCAGGCCTATAGTAAAGTTACGGTGTTTTTTTAAGTATCATAGAGTACATACTTCCAAAAGAAGAATCGTAACTCTAATTACCGTGTTTTTAATTAATTAAGACATATTAAAATGACATAAAAATGACTGACTTCTAAGCATTTTCTCTCTTGAATACTTAAATTCAATAAATATTAAATTTTTTATATAAAATTTTAACTATATATATTACACACAGTGTGCAAAGATAAAACCTTCCAGAATATTTATTACATACAGTATATATGTCGTAGACAGATCGTGAAATTAGACAGTTCATGAACTGCAGCCAGATCGTGTAATGGTCAAACAGTTACATGATCTGGCTAAAAATTTTAGACAGTTCATGAAATGCAATTGGGCCCAAGGGCGGTCCTAGCCTTACATTTTGCGGGGGGTCACTGTTTTTTTTTTTTTTTTTTTTTATAGTATAAATAAATGGGCCTGGACCCCAATAAATATATATTAATCAAATATGAGTATCGTTTAAGTCTTAAATGGCCTAAGTTGCCGAAAAGATTGTGTGAATGGTAGAGTGAGTGGGAAAAAAGTGTGTCTTAAAAAAAAAAAGAAAGATTTTGGGAGGGGGGTCACGACCCCCTTGACCACCCCTCTGGGACCGCCCTTGGATTATTTAATATATTATTAACGTTTATTAATTGGGAAAAATACTCTCTTTCACGAATTTCGCTTGGTTTTGATAAAATTTGATAAAATTTTTCATATCCTAAATGTCATTTGCTATTCTTGGATTATATAAAATTTCTACCTCTTTCGAACCCAAGACCCGATTATTTAATATATTATTAACATTTATAATTTGGGAAAAATACTCTCTTTGAATAAATTCACTAGGTTTTAAAAAAATTTGATAAAATTTTTCATATCTAAATGTCATTTGCTATTTTTTGGATTATATAAAATTTCTACCTCTTTCAAACTTAAGACCAGATTATTTAATATATTATTAACGTTTATTAATTGGGAAAAATACTCTCTTTGACGAATTTCGCTTGGTTTTAATAAAATTTGATAAAATTTTTCATATCTAATTGTCATTTGCTATTTTTTGATTATATAAAATTTCTACCTCTTTCGAAGCCCAGACTAGATTATTTATTATATTATTAACATTAATAAATTGGGAAAAATACTCTCTTTGAAGAATTTCGCTTAGTTTTAATAAAATCTGATAAAATTTTTCATATCTAATTGACATCAAGGGCGGTCCTAGCCTTACATTTTGGGGGGTGGGGACTGTTTTTTTTTTTTTTTTATAGTATAAATAAATGGGCCTGGACCCCAATAAATATATATTAATATATATATTAATCAAATATAAGTATCGTTTAAGTCTTAAATGGCCTAGTTGCCGAAAAGATTGTGTGAATGGGAAAAAAGTGTGTTAAAAAAAAAAGAAAAGATTTTTGGGGGGGGGGGGTCACGACCCCCTTGACCCCCCTCTGGGACCGCCCTTGATTGGGCCTTAGACAGATCGTGTAATGCTCGAGAATTACATGAAATGTCTAAATTTTTTAGGCAGTTCATGAACTGCCTAGCAGCTGTTTTGCCGATCGAGTAATATCTGGGAACATTGAATTACTGAAAATGAGACAACTGAAAAAGATAAAATATTAATTAAAGTAGCTACTTTTAGCTTAAAATCGTCCTTTATTTCATTTTTTAATGTATTATTTAATTAAATTTTTATTTATTAGCGCAGAGTAAACTTGAGAGACATCGGCTGTTACACAAAACGTTAGCTTTTTTGCACGAACATCTTTTAGTAGTAAATTGCACGTCAGAAGCTCTGCACGAGCATTGAAAAAAGCCTTCCCCTCCACTGCAATGTTTAACAGCTTCAGAGAAAGGAGTTTGTTTAAGTCTATTTCATCACGCGTAAAGAACTAAGAGCTAGCTGGAACAAGATTTTCGGGCCGGAACCACCCTTTTACGATTCCATTTCGGACCCCACCTGATTTGCCACATTTGATGAAGATCTACTATTATCCTGTTAACAAACTCCCGGCCTTTGTCACTTTGTAATCTTCGGAGCACCGAACAAGAAGAAGATAGATAATAACTCAGATGCTATTTCTTGAGTTCGTTTAGAAGTTGAAGGACGTAGAATTACTAATTTAGTCGAATGATCTTGATAATTTAATATCCACTTATTTGTTTTACAAACAGTACACGATCGGCAAAACAGCTGCTAGGCAGTTCATGAACTGCCTAAAAAATTTAGACATTTCATGTAATTCTCGAGCATTACACGATCTGTCTAAGGCCCAATTGCATTTCATGAACTGTCTAAAATTTTTAGCCAGATCATGTAACTGTTTGATCATTACACGATCTGGCTGCAGTTCTTGAAATGTCTAGACAGTTCATGAACTGTCTAATTTCACGATCTGTCTACGACATATACATAATTAGAAGAAAGGTGCAGGAACAACAGCCATGTAAAATAAAAAGATTTATACGGTATTCTGTTGCCGACGTTTAACATGAAATTAAAATTCAGTATCGCATAACTTTTACTAAACTTTAACAATTTTGCTTGCCCTGAGGGTGAGTGCGACTAGCACCCCGAAACGTCGGCAACAAGGTATACCGTAAAGCTTTTTATTTCACCTGGCTGCTTTTCCCTTTCTTCTAATTAAATATCTACAGCTATTCAATTCAAAAAATTTTAGTATATAGGGGAGATGGCGGGACATTGGGACAGTACAAATAAAATTAGCTGTGTATAGTTTGGCTTTCAATATTATTGAGCATTTAATGTTATGTTGTTGACACTGATAAATGCACTATCTATTGCCATAGGCTTAGCGCTTATTCACCAATAGATGGATTAGATTTTTGCAATTTTCCAAAAATCCAAATTGTCCCAATGTACCTCTTGGGTGAGGTAGATTTGGACAGTGAAGAGGCAGATGTGGACAAAAACAATTTGTTTTGTTCTAAAAAAATAATTTGGTGTATAAAGGTGGCACAATCTAACACAGTGGTTCCCAAACTTTTTTGGCCCATCGCCCCTTTCTGGAGGCTGACTAACACCTATCGCCCCCCTTTTCATTTTCATTGTATGTCTAATTTTAATCTAAAGTGTAAATAATAATGCAGTTTTATTATTTTTGTTGTAGAGTTGTAATATAATTTTATTATATTATAGCGGAATAGGGTTAGTCGAAATAAGAAAACGAAACTTAAGTGAAAACGTGTATTATATATATCAGTAAACGAATGAGGAACAGTACGACATGAACGAGAAGGCATTGAGAGAGAGGCATGAAGGAAGAGGAAGAATATAGCGCACCAAGCGGTGACATATGGGATCACATCTCCGCGCTTTATTTGAATATTTCCAACACTCTCCCTTGAGCCCATATGTTTGGTGAATGTTAAGAAATATTTTTTTACAAATGTAAGATACAATAAGTACTTATGTCTATTTTTACAATAAAGAATATAAATATATTTGCTTACATCATTCCTAAGCCTTTAATACAAAACAAATGTTTTTCTTTATTTACAGCTTTTGTAAGGAAGTCTGCTAACATATCATTAGTTGAAATATAGGAAATATCTATCATTTTATTTATAACTAAATCTTTAACATAATGATATTTAATTTGAATATGTTTGCTTCTTTTTGTTGTAAAAGGATTTTCTGCAATAGACTTTGCACTTTGATTATCACAAAATATTTTAACAGCATTTTCAAAAACATAGTTAAAATCTTTACAATTTTTCATAAGTTCTTTTAGTAAATTATATGTAAATAATGTTTCCCTAGCACCTTCACTAAGAGATACATATTCTGCTTCGGTAGAGGATAAAGATACTACTTTTTGTTTTCTGCTTTCCCAAGCAATTGGTCCTCCACTTAGCATGAGAACAAAACCTGAATGTGATTTTCTATCTACTGAATCATTGGCCCAATCTGAATCTACATAACTAAGTAAATTTTCTTTATTCTTTGTATAGGTTAATCCTAAGTTTAAAGTGCCTTTTAGGTACCTTAGTACTCTTTTTGCGGCAATCCAATGGGAATTATCATGACAGTTATTGAATTGACTAAGATAAGAGGCTGCAAAAGCAATATCTGGACGACATGTCACGCTTAAATACATTAAACATCCTATTAATTCTTGATAGAGATTATTATCTTTAGTTTGATTACCTTTTTCTAGTTTTAATTTAGTTTCTAAAGGAGTGCCTACTGGTTTTGCGTCAGTCATACCAAATCTATCTAAAATGTTTAAAATATATTGCTCATTACTTAGCTTAATAGTACTATTAGTTTTGTCATGATCAACTTTTATACCTAATATTTGTTTAACTGGACCTAAATCTTTAATTTTAAATTTACTTTTTAGCACATCTTTTATCTTATCACATTTTTCTTTGTTATTGTAAAATATTAAATAATCATCGACATAAAGAGCTATTATTGTAACGTCAGTTTTATCTATTTTATAAAAAATACATGGTTCATATTGACTTTGTTTAAAATTTTGTTTAAGAATTAAATTTTTAGTTTCTTCAAACCAAGTTCGGGAAGATTGTTTTAAACCATATATTGCTTTTTCAAGCTTACAAATTTTATTTTCTTCACCAATTTTAGCAAAACCTTCTGGTTGTTGCATGTATATAGTTTCTTTTAATTTTCCATGTAAAAATGCGCTTTCTACATCTAAATGGTCTATTTCTAAATTTAATTTAGCTGCAGTAGCAAAGAGTAATCTTAAAGAGCTATATCTAATAACAGGGGAAAAGATTTCACCATAATCAATCCCAAATTTTTGATTACATCCTTTGGCAACAAGTCGTGCCTTATATTTAACAATTTTACCATTAGAATCTTTTTTAATTTTATAAACCCATTTATTTTTAATAATATTAATTTTATCTTTAGGTTTATCTACTAATGACCAAGTATTATTTTTAATAAGATTATTATATTCTAATTGCATGGCTAAATCCCATTTATGTTTATCTTTAGAAGACAGAGCTTCTTCATAATTACAAGGTTCATTTTCAGTACATAAATATGTTACAAAATCAGGGTAAGTAGTGGGATTACGTAACCTTTTTGGATAACGATGAGTCGACGCTTGATCCTGCTCTGGTTCAGCAATCTCTTCTTCAGCAACGACTTCGGGCATCGACACTGGAACGTCTTCAGCATCTGACTCAGGAACGTCTTCAGTCTCGGACTCAGGAACGTCTTCAGTCTCGGACTCAGGAACGTATTGAAATTTTGGTTGAATTTCATTTACCGATACCTTATCTTGATTAGGGCTTTGATCTTGTATATGGGAAGATTTAATATTTTCTTCTTCAAAAAATTCTACGCTGCAGGCTGACACCAATTTATGAGTTTTCGGGTGAATCAAACGGTAAGAATTGTTATGATTATACCCAACGAATATGTGCATTTCACTCTTGGCATCTAACTTCTTGCGATTTTGTGATGGAATGTGAACATAAGCTGGACATCCGAAAATTCTTAGGTGCGAAAGGTCAACCTTTTTGCCTGTCCACCTTTCTTCGGGAGTTTGGCCAGGAATCCTCTTGGCTGGGGATCGGTTTATTAAATAAACCGCTGTATTGGCCGCTTCTGCCCACAGTTGTCTGTCACACTTGTTGTCAAGTAGCATACAACGAACCTTTTCCATTATCGTTCGATTGTATCTCTCAGCAACGCCGTTTTGCTCTGGGTTGTATGGAACAGTAACTTGATGTTTTATTCCACTTGATTTTAGAATATTAGCGAATTTATTGTTGCAATATTCTTTTCCATTGTCTGAACGGACAGCTTTGATTTTTCTTTCACATTCTGTTTCAACCATTGATTTGAATTCTTCAAAGACTGTTGAAACTTCGTCTTTCTTGTTAAGAAAATATACAAAGACTTTTCGAGAATGGTCGTCTATTAGAGTAAACATATATTTAGCACCTCCATATGATTCAATTTCGACGGGGCCTAATAAGTCTGTGTGAATTAGATCAAGTCGATTTTTGGACAACTTTGATCTTTTCGATTTAAAAATTTTTCTAGTTTGCTTGCCTTGAACACACGGTATGCATTTATTTATTTCAGAATTAGGTGAGAAGGTTATTCCTGTTGCATGACTGTCTTTGAGGAGATTCATGCTATGATGATTTAAATGTCCAAGTCTTTTATGCCATACTTCTGGATTTGTTACTTTGCTTGCCAGTTGGGCGTATTCATTTTGTTTGGTGTTAAGAACGTACAAACCACCAACGTTAGTTCCTGTTGCAACAATCTCTCCCTTAACTTTGCATGTTTCTTCGTCGAATATGCGACAACCTTTCTTATCAAACATGACACTATGGCCTTTTTCTACCATATTGTTGACAGAAAGTAAATTTGTACTTAAATTTTCCACATATAAAATGTCTGAGATTGTTTTGTCTTCTTTATTATGTAATAGTTTCACTTTTGTATTACCGGAACCGCCACAATTTAACTTGTTGTTGTTGGCAATATATATGTCCTGTCCACAATGTTTTTCGTTAAAATTAGAAAGTAATGATTTATTTCCAGTCATATGTGAGCTCGCTCCACTGTCTATATACCAAACATTGCAGTTGGCTGGACTATTTGAAGTTTTTAGAGCTTCACCTTTTTTATTTTCTGATGAATGATTATTCTTATTTTCTGATGAATAATTAGTTTTTGATGAATTATTTTTATTTAGTTTTCTGCATTCACTTTTGTAATGAGAGGATTTTTTGCAGTAATTACACCAGGGCTTCTTTTTATTTTTATTTGTAGATAGCAATGCAGAATTTGTTTTATTATTTTTATATTTATCATCTTGAATGAGTTTCTGCTTGATGAAATCGCTGGTAATTTTTTGACTTGAGTTTTCTAGAGCCATTACCATTGGATCATAATCTTCAGGCAATCCAGCAAGCATTATGGCTGCCAGAAATTCGTCGTCTATATTTTTCTTCATTATCGAGAGCTGTTTGGATAATTTTAGAATTTCATTGATATATTCCTCCATTGATTTAAAATTTATAAGTCTTATATTGCATAACCTTTTTAATAGTTTAAGACTGCTGTATAGGCCTTTATCCTCGTAGGCATTTGTAATTGAGTCCCATGCTTCTTTGGCTGTTTGGGCTTCCATTACTATTGGAAATATGCTACTGTCGAGGCTGAGATTTATTTTTGCTAGTGCCTTTTCGTTTCTTCTATCTTTAACATCTTGAGGCGTTTTATCATCTTCTTTGTACCCTTCAACGGAACACCACAGCACAGATCATACAATCAAGATGGGACAGCTCCAGGTTAAAAATTGTTTATAAGTTTAGCGCCCTCTATACGCGTGTCGACCTATTATTTTGCGCGGGAGACCCGTGGCTCAGAGAGAAGACATTAGCTTCTCGTGCCTAAGGTCCCGAGTTCGCGTCCCGTCCTAAGCGAGAAAAATTTATTTAATTTGAATTGGCTACTAATCATTTGAAATTAATAGGGATGGGGTCTAAATCACCTTAGATGCCGAAAAAGACCTTAAATAAATTTAAAAAAAAAAAAAAGTGCACGAAAAATTTAATTTGTTTCAAATACTGATGTGATAGTTGCACAGGAAAACTTCGTCCAATTCATATTGAATTTTTGATATTTATTCAATATTTTCTGTATATTAATCAAGGGCGGATCCAGAGGTGTTTCTCGGGGGAAACGGGGGTAATCTGGTGTGACTGGTCGCACAGCACGCAATTTTTTCTTCATTTCGGTAATTTAAAGGCTTATTCTGCACTTGTTTGCCAGAATATAAATACAAATCAAATTTTTAAGTGTTAATTTTTAAAATTTTTCATTAAAAATAAATTTATTTTTGAAAAAAAGTATTTTTTTCAAATCTCGGGGGGGGGTAATTAAATCCTTTACCCCCCCCCCCCCCTCTATCCGCCCTTGATATTAATATATATGTTTATCGGTATGATAAAATAAAAAAAAAGATTAAAACAATTATTTGAAAATGAACAGTAAATGAAAAAAAGAGAAATTAGTGTTAAAAAAATTTATTGCAAATTGTAAAAAAATTATAATTAATCTGCAAAGGCTGGGCGTGGATGTTTTCAGTGTTGCCTCTTCCTCTTCTTGGACATTGTCATCTATGTAGTCTAGATTTTTCTCCTCTTTAATTATTCCTTTATTTGAAGGGTGCAAGAAATCTACAAGTAAATTGGCAAAAAATTTTTTATTATTTTGTTTAGAAAATTAGGAGGTTTCACCGAATAAAAAAAAATTAACTCCCAGTAGATTGGTTGGCTTGGATGTGCGTGTATTTTTTTCTTCTTGCACAGTGTAACAACAAATCGGTGGAGGAATAACTTGCTTGAGAAGCTTAAGTTGTAAATTATTTTGGAATTGGGTGTCATTGTAATGCCGTTGGCAAACCCTATATACTCTGTTATTAATCTGTCTTGCAGTAAATGAAATTAATTCGTTTAGATCTAGATTTTGAAGACACTGGCGGAGAAGCGTTTCTTTTGCAGGAAAACAAAATAATTTACCCCATATCTTTTCAGGCAAGTATTTTGTAAAGCATCCCTTGACAATGCATCGAAACTGGATTACGATTATATATTAGTTTTGAGAAAAATGAGTTTAAAGTCTTGTTTTTTTTTTTTTCAAATTTTTTATATAAAATACATTGATTCTGATGAATCGAATATTTTTCAGGGTTCCCCACTGTTTTTTTTTGGAGAGGGGGTAATTAAAAAACCCCATTGTGGACGGTCACATATTTAAAAAAAAAAAAATAAATAATGAAATAATTAAGAACTTACTTCTTTCTTTCCCATTTTAAAAACACGTAGAGCATATAGAATGCGAAGGGCAATAATTGCGGGTGAATAATTGAGTAGGGCACGTTACAATTTTATTATATTCAAATTTATAATGTTTTTTTTTTTATTTGTTTATTTAAACTCATGAAAAAATGTTATATTGTTGGCGAATGGAACGAACTCTACAGGATAAATTTTTAACTAGTCTAGTATTGCCATCTAGCCACATATCAGACAACTAAAAACTTATAAACATTCTTCCCATAGAGCTGTCCCCCCCATGCACCACAGATTGTCTAAGGTAAGTATATTCTTAATATGGAATTTCCATTCGTTAAAATTTTCACGTCCTTTTAATTTTATAGAAGGAAGTAGGAGTTGACTATTCTCCATTTTGATTTGACCACGTTGAATTTGAACACTTTAGTTTTTCTTTTTTATTTAAACACACTAACTCTCTGGGTCCAAAACCTGTTGTAGAGTTGTAATATAATTTTATTATATTATAGCGGAATAGGGTTAGTCGAAATAAGAAAACGAAACTTAAGTGAAAACGTGTATTATATATATCAGTAAACGAATGAGGAACAGTACGACATGAACGAGAAGGCATAGAGAGAGAGGCATGAAGGAAGAGGAAGAATATAGCGCACCAAGCGGTGACATATGGGATCACATCTCCGCGCTTTATTTGAATATTTCCAACAATTTTAAACAATTTTGTTACCGTAGATATCAGTAGCGTAGCCAGGATTTCTTCTTGGGGGGGGGGGGGGCAAAAGTTTTATGAACCCCCCCCCCCTCCCCCTTCTCCAAGAAACTTAGTGGAGAAATTTAAGAAAAAAAATTTTTTTCTTCAAATAAAAAATAATTTTAATGCAAAATTCGTAAATATTAGAGATTTTTTCAATTATTTATGTTTTTTCTGTTAGATTTTAGAATTGATGAGTTAATAAAATATTTATTTAAAAAAAAAAAAAAATCATTAGGGAAAACAATAGGTATTTTTTTGTTTTAGAGAAGGTTTTTTTTTTTTTTGGGGGGGGGGGGGGTATTATTAAGTAGCCCCGGGACCCGTCAAGTCTGTCTGCGGCCCTGTCCACAATATATCTTAAATATTATATATAATTTCTTATTTATTAGTGTCCACATGTGCCTCTCGCTAGCTGTCCCAATCTACCTCAATCATGTTTATAAACAAAATGAGGCTATACAAATAGCTAAAATAAACAATTACATCTGCATGTACCGACATAGTAAGAATAAACAAGTACACTTATCTCTAATATTTCAACTGTCTTAATTCAAACGTTCATATGGAAAATAATCGACCTCAAACGTTTTCCGATTTTTTTACAACGCCGGACACCTATGATGTAGCAACGTGTAACTAGCTATGGCGTAGCTTGACGCTGTTAAAATTTTTCTATAATAAAATGGGTTCTTAATACACCCTAATGGTCAAAGAGTACAATCTAACTTTACATTTAGTAGCGCTAAAATTCGAATGTCCCAATGTGCCTCGTGTCCCAATGTCCCCCCTCTCCCCTACATATATTTCTACTAATTTTAATAATCTTTTTCTTACAGGTCCGTTAAATAAAGATGAATGCCAATGCCAATTGCCAAAACAATATAGGTCTATATATATAAATGTTGCCGATGATTTGTTTTTAAAGAACAAGACATTTCATACAAAATTATTCGAGACAAAACAGAATCTCTTTTTTTAAAGTTATAAAATCACTGTTGTATTCATTAGAATAAGGAGCGGGCAGCCTGGAAATTAGCCTCTCCCCGTAATAAATACAGTTTTGGTTTTAATTAAATAAGTCCCACACATTACAATAAGAATTGTACAATTTTAGGTACCTATAGTAAAATTTATTCTTATATATACAGTATATATGAAAATAATTTTTTTACATATATTGATAGTATGAACCCAATTGACAGAGCATTGAGTCAAATTATAGATTCTCTCTTCGTGAGTTTTAAGATACAATACATAATATATATATATATATATATATATATAGACCATAATTGTTTTGTCAACTAAGTAATTGCCGATATCACTCGTGTATGTCGTTGAACTTTGTTTTTTAATTGATTTTCTGGCAATGCTTTGATTTTTTACTTCTGTCAGTTGTTGACTATCACTCTAGCCTTCATTTAGAAGCAAATTGCTCGTATTTTTGTTTAAAATTGTTAGTTTAGAATCAATTTATATATAGGGGAGAGGGGGGACATTGGGACACGAGGCACATTGGGACATTCGAATTTTAGCGCTACTAAATGTAAAGTTAGATTGTACTCTTTGACCATTAGGGTGTATTAAGAACCCATTTTATTATAGAAAAATTTTAACAGCGTCAAGCTACGCCATAGCTAGTTACACGTTGCTACATCATAGGTGTCCGGCGTTGTAAAAAAATCGGAAAACGTTTGAGGTCGATTATTTTCCATATGAACGTTTGAATTAAGACAGTTGAAATATTAGAGATAAGTGTACTTGTTTATTCTTACTATGTCGGTACATGCAGATGTAATTGTTTATTTTAGCTATTTGTATAGCCTCATTTTGTTTATAAACATGATTGAGGTAGATTGGGACAGCTAGCGAGAGGCACATGTGGACACTAATAAGTAAGAAATTATATATAATATTTAAGATATATTGTGGACAGGGCCGCAGACAGACTTGACGGGTCCCGGGGCTACTTAATAATACCCCCCCCAAAAAAAAAAAAAAAAAAAAAAAAATTATTTTTTGTATTTATGTATTTTTTTTTTTCTTTTTTTAAGTGAATCGTTTATTTCAGAAACCACCTAAGCGACAAAATTTCAAATCATGTGTTTTTGGTACTGTACAATTACTACAACAGCTAAGAGTGACAGATATAACTGCGTTGGCTGTTTTTATATATCTAACAGTGGCGTATTCATGGGGGGCAGGGGGCCCCCTCCCCCCCCAAAGCCTTCTCCAAAACAAAAAAATACCTATTGTTTTCCCTAATGATTTTTTATTTCAAGAAAAAAAATTTTTTTTTATTTGTTTTTTATTTATAATTATTATATTATCTAAAAAAATTTCTCCACTTTAAGTTTCTTGGAGAAGGGGGAGGGGGGGGGGTTCATAAAACTTTTGCCCCCCCCCCCACAGAAGAAATCCTGGCTACGCTACTGATATCTACGGTAACAAAATTGTTTAAAATAATAAAACTGCATTATTATTTACACTTTAGATTAAAATTAGACATACAATGAAAATGAAAAGGGGGCGATAGGTGTTAGTCAGCCTCCAGAAAGGGGCGATGGGCCAAAAAAGTTTGGGAACCACTGTGTTAGATTGTGCCACCTTTATACACCAAATTATTTTTTTAGAACAAAACAAATTGTTTTTGTCCACATCTGCCTCTTCACTGTCCAAATCTACCTCACCCAAGAGGTACATTGGGACAATTTGGATTTTTTGGAAAATTGCAAAAATCTAATCCATCTATTGGTGAATAAGCGCTAAGCCTATGGCAATAGATAGTGCATTTATCAGTGTCAACAACATAACATTAAATGCTCAATAATATTGAAAGCCAAACTATACACAGCTAATTTTATTTGTACTGTCCCAATGTCCCGCCCTCTCCCCTATCTATATTCTATATATAGAGTGAGCATTTTCGTCATATTTTAATTTTTTTATTTCCATAAAGGAAATAACACAACGCAAGCTGTTAAAATGTTACGTGAAGTGTTTGGTTAGGAAGCCTTAAAAGAAAACAGTGTCAAAATTAGTCAGATAAATTTCATTCTGGAGATTTTTTTTCCCAACAGTCAGATCGACCAAATTACCAAATCAAAGTCATCCATAATCGAGTAGGATCGTCATGTAACTAACATGAGATATGCGGAAACAGACCCAGATTATAGACAATACTTTAGTAGAATTCTAAAATCAAAGATTTCAGATTTATACAGCAATATTCTTTTCTGTTTAAAAGAGCAAGATGAAATTGTAGTCTTATTCTATGTTCTCAAGGAAAATTATTGACATCTGCGTATTTTTAGTTGTTTCATTCTAATTGTAAGTATTTAATATATTAAATCAATGATTTTTTTTTGTCTTTAAGCAATGAGCATCCACTGGTATCGTTATCATCCACGCCGTTCATCTCTCTTTGCCAGCAGGAGGCGCCAACCCCAAAGGGCGCCGGAGACTCCTTCCCAAAGACCTCCAGAAGCGCAGACCAAAGATATCTCGAGACGCCAAAGCCAAAGGACGATGGAGGCACAATTTTTCATGATATCATCAAATCACCAGTGACCATGTAGATAAGGGGCTCAGATATCAGTCCTGAGACCTTTGCCTTACCCGCCTAAGGGATGTCAGAAATGCCAAACCAAAAGGACGCTGATAGATCGAAGAAAATGACTTGGTCCATTAAACAATCCATGACTATTTATAGGTGAGTGGCTGATAATTAAGACTCATTTTTGTTTCTATTGTACCATGAAATTCTTATTTTATAATTATTTTTATTATTATTATTGAAAACGGTGGATGGTGTCAAATCCAGAACTATAATTTCAAATCATGAGATATGCCGAAACAGGCTGTCAGATTATAGACAAAATTTTAGTCGCTGCGGAGCCAAACCCCTGTGGAAATATAATTATGACTGTAAATTCTGCTGTCTGACCTCCCAGACCTCCCGTTCACTTAATAATATTTCTCCCTATTTGTTAAGTGACAGTTATAAACGCAAGTTTGTTTTCTCTATTTCCTATTGCTCAGGGGCCCACATCTTGTGGGTACGTGTATAGCGACCACGAGCTGCCCTAGCTGGGACTGGCAGTACTTCTGTGCTTTGCATGTCAGTCTCTTTCCTACTATATTTTCAACAGGCGTCAGACCGTTCGACGGGTCAGCCTGTTCTATTCCTTCCCGGCCGCAAAAATCCCCATCCCTTCCGCCGTCCCCGCACCGCGGGAATAATCAGTCGAGGAAATAAGAAGAAGAACAGATGCAATGCTAAAAAAATATGATGTGACTGCAGTCACACCAGATTTTGTTTTAGCATAGCACACAACTTTCTTTTACCTTTGGAATTGAAAGTCGTGTTCTATGCTTATTATTTTATTTAGTTTCTGCAAAATAAAAATATACATTTTAAAGATCAAAAAAATAATTAATTTATGTATCATAAATTTTTTTTTAACCAATAAAAAATATAATAAAAGTAGGCTACTTATGAATAATTAAAAAAAATTTTATTAAAATTCATTTTTCAATTTAAAATAATTTTTATTAATTTGAAAATTTAATCTTGAATATTGCATTGATTCGATCATTCAATGGACAAGCTCCATCTAACTTGTCTCTGCCTTTACTTAATTTGTTCCCAGTGATAACGTGTCTTTGTGTTTTGACAAAATAAATAAATATCTATTTTTATTTTTATAATTTCACCAAATCATTTAAAGGTAAAATTAATTATTCTCTTTTTATATTAACCTATTTATCATTAATAATCTGTGTTAAAGTATGAAAATATTAGATTTCTCTAACCTCTTTGCTGTCTATCATATTCATTTTTCATTTATTTTCATTCACTTTTAATAATATTCATTTTAATTAGCGTGTGTTAATGTTGTTAAATAAATCTCTTAGTAATTTCATCTATTTTAATTATATCTGTGAAATCATGGGGCATGTCATGTCATTGTGTGTTCTTAATTTTAATAATTCACTTTCTTTCTCTTTTAATTATTTTAACAATAATAATCGATATAATCCACTTCATCTATAATTGTGTGTATTTATTAATAATAAATATTTGTTATTTGAATACACTAACAATTGTAAGACAGGAATGTCATTATTCATTTCATATCAAAAAGGAGACAAATTTCTATTCAAATTTTTTTATTCAAAAAGCATAATAAGATTTAAAAATATTCAATTTTTGTTTTTTTAGTTGATTGAATCCCATATATATATATATATATTTCTTTTTCATTTTATTGACACTTGCATATCATTTAGCCACTATTCCATCCATATATATATAATATATTATATATTGTATATTTTATATTAACCCATTATATATATAGAGAGAGAGAGAGATGATAGAGTCTAGTCGGGTTTTGTTATATTTTGAATATTGAGATATATTTTGCCCAAATAAACTAAAAAATTGTCTCATTACAATGACAAATAAGAAAGCAATTTTTGTAATTATTTCTTGAATCAATTTCTCACTGCTCACTTCAATCATTCAATTGATATTAAAAATTATTTAAATAAATAAATATATATAGCCCTATATACACAGTATATTGATAGATAGAGGTATTTATAGATGAATTTTATTCAATAAATAATTACAAAAATTCCTTGCTTATCATTGAAATTATTCAATTTTTGAGTTTATTTAGGCTAAAATATATAACTCTATATTCCAAATATAACAGAACCCGACCAGATTCTTTCATGGCTACGGCCAGATAAGAGAGAGTCTAATAAATATTTTCTTTTGCAGATAAGTGCGTCCTCAATTCGGGTTTAGTGTCGAGATGAACAACCAGTAGCAACCACGAGGCCCTCGGAAGGTGAATGTTTAGTAACTGCGAGTAGCTTCGAGAACTTCGAGTAGAAACAACAATAGTAAGTTTTTGTATGGTGCAAAGATCATTAAAGGGGACAGGTTATTAGATTAGCTTTTTTAGGATGTATTCTTTTACAGCTGACCTTAAATATGACTAAATTCTTTTTTTTCTAAAATAACAAAATATTAATTGATAATTTAATAATTCATTTTTCTATCTTTTAGATTAATTCATTAAATTTTCATTTTAAAATTTTCAAAATTCAATTCATTTTGCTCTTTTGGTGAGTGATCAAACTTGACAATTTTTTCTGCATTTTTTTATTAAATTTCTTACAACCACGAACTCATTTTTTTCTATTTTTTTTTTATAAAGTGAAGTGAAGTGCAAATAAAAAAAGAAGTCTTTAATATTAATTTTGTAAGCAACATAATTTCAAAAGTAAGTAAATTTTCATTTAAAATCAAAATATGGAAACTGTAATATATATATATATTTTTTTTTTAGGTAAATTAATAATATATTGACAAGATTTGCTGTTCTGCCATACTCCAGTTCTTCCTGGCACGACCAAATCATCATTGATGAGGATTGGTGGGCTATGAGAGGAGGAGGAGGCCCAAAAAAAGACAAAACAATCTTTCACAACGAATTTTCGATTAAAAAATATCCGAATTGAGTTTTTGAAGAAATCTTCAGACACCTGGCTTATAGTTTTCTCTTGCAAAAAATTGCAATTATTTTTGGAAATATCGCATACTTCTTTTAAATCGAATAAGAAAAAGAATTGTTCGTGAAGCACATTTTTGTTGCTTGAATTCTGTTTTTATTTTATTTCAAAGAAAAAGAAATGTATGCGATTATTATTTGGATTCAATAATTGAATTGTGTCTGTTACTGGAGGGTGAGATTATCTCCCATCTTTCAATCCCGATGACGAGAATTCTCAAACACGGACGAGCTAACTTCAGTTCCTTAATATGCAGCTTGACCTGCTTACTACCATTTACTCATTGAATCGAAGGGCTTTAAAATAAGATGGCGATACTATTTTTCGGGGGCTTGGAAGAAATCTCTACGGGGTGCTCCTTAGTAACGTTGCCTTTTCTAAAAGACACGGCTAATCCTTCCAAATAACAACAAAATACTTCAAACAGAATCGTAAAAAGATGAAATTATAAAGCAGCCCAATAAAAAAGATTTTGTATATTGTTATAAGTTCAGGAATTTCAAAAAAAAGGACGCTTTCTTCCCTTAAAATTTGAATCCTTTCTAACAAATTTTATATGATCTTTATAATTATATGATTCTGGTGTGACAAGCACAGAACAAAACTTTCAATTACCTGTGCATCAGTCACACCAGATTTTTTTGTTACATAATTTTTAGAGAAACCACGAGTGATTCGTTGAGGGGCACTAAATATGACCAGGCACAGAGGCGACAACATATCTAGGAACGGCCCTGGTTTTCTGGTTTGGAAAGCTCTACGGGATCTTAGGCCCTCAAGATACAAGAAAGTTAAACGGTCTCCAGAAATCATCGAAACAAATTTTATAACTAATTGCCTTATGTGACCTCGCCAACAACAGGTATTCTTTAATAACATATATGGCCATCTGTTTCATTCTTTTTAATATTTAAACCCTTTGCACTCGTATGTTGCCATTTAGCCTACACGATACGTGAAATAATTATTTTAATTTTTAATAAAAGTCAAGTCTTTATGTTTTTTTGCTAATTAATTTAAGCGATCCATAAATTTTTCAAATAATCAAAGTCCTACCTGACTTTAAAAAGCTTAGAAAGTACTGCTTTAGATAATACACTTACTTTCTCTTACCTCTATATATGTTAATATATATAGAGAAAAAGTATTGGATCCATGTCAAAAGTTCGATGTCGAGATTTTGATGGGTATACATGTTTTGAAGTCCTTTGAATCCAAAAAAAGTGGTCTGTCTGTGTGTGTGTCTGTCTGTGAACAAAATATCTCAACAACGATAAGAGCTAGGAGGTGGAAATTTTATATATAAGTTAGGCACCCACGGAATCAAAATCGACGAAAGAGTACTAAAACTTTACTGATGTACTTATTCAGTTTTTTTCGGTTCTCTCAAAATTCGCTCTAACGATTTTGATTAAAATTCAAAAATCAATTATTTTTTAGATGCTTTACTCTTGTACTTCATAGGAAGGATAAGAGTTAACAAAATATAAATATTTTCCCATGTTTATCTTGAATTCTAATACATGTATATCGGTGGAAACTAAATTTATCTCGTCACACCAGATTTTTTTAATATAGCCTAAAAAAAAAAAGTTTCAATAATTTATGTATGTAATTCGCTTCTGGTGATGACACATCTTGTGACGAAATACGTATAAAGTGTTAAATAAATTATTGAAACAAAAAACCTTGTGTTATCTTACTTGGATTTAATTCTCCTATTAAATCATAATGTTTCAACTAGAGCCAATGGTTACCAGTTTAAAATTAAAATTCTAATTTATAGCAAAAAAGAGGAATAAAGTACTTAGTTGCCTAAAGTGTCTTGAGTTTTACGGGAATAAAGAGATTTTTAAATATATAAAAATAGTTTAAAATCTCAAGATCAAATAATATTATTACAGGGGATATGGAAGCAGAGGCAGCCAAAAATAAAATACTCTGAATGCTTAACCAATCAGCCGGAGACGTTTCGGTTTATTTACTGAAGATGGTTTATAGTAAATAAACCGAAACGTCTGGAAGGAGGCAGCCAAAAATAAAATACTCTGAATGCTTAACCAATCAGCCGGAGAAGTTTCGATTTACTGAAGATGGTTTATAGTAAATAAACCGAAACGTCTCCGGCTGATTGGTTAAGCATTCAGAGTATTTTATTTTTGGCTGCCTCTACTTCCATATCCCCTGTAATCAACATACACAGCCACTACTTACATCTCAAATAATATTATATATACATGAAACAATTTTTACCATCTGTGGCTAATTAAGGTGATTGAAAATATCTTTTAATGGATCTTCTGAAAGTAAGGTAGGCCTAAAAAAATTTTTTATAAGATGTATTTTGATTTTTTGAGATGACAAGTAAAAAACTTTTTCTGTAATTGAAAAACAATTAATATTGTAATATGTTTTGTGTTTGATATGGTAAAGAGGAGTTATCAATTTAATTATAAGGACCGTCGGCCAAAAAATAAATACTTTTGAGTATTAAAATATTCATTTGCCGAAAAATATTGGTACCGTCGGGGTACAATGAGTGCCCAAGTTAAATAAGTCACACACATTGGTTTTTTACATGTGATTATTTCATTGTTTTTATAAATCTCGATAGAATTCTTATATTATTGAACCATGAAAATTTGATTTAAAATTTTTTCTTGAAAAAACAATGAATTAATCACATGTAGGCCTATAAAAAGCATGAGAAGGACTTTTTAACTTTGATACGCGGTTCCTGTGGCACCACGTATCTGTCGAGGCAATTAGCAAAATTAGAAATTATTAAATTTAATTAGCCAAATGAGGTTGGGTGGATTAGTGGTAGGATATGCTGAATATATCTGTAGAAACCTATCTTAATCAGCAATTGGAATTAATTAATATTTAAATGAACATTTTCTTCATAGACTGGATTATGATATATTTAAATAATTTATTATAAACCTCATGCTTTCTTATTTTACTAGCAAAAATAAGAAAGATTCCAAAATGAAAGCAAAAATTCGAGATTTAACTAATTTAAACATATATTTGGTAAAAATATTTTCATAACTTTGCTCATAATTAAAAAATAAATTAAATGTTTTCTTTTTTGTGAAATTTCATTTCTTTTGAGACCACTTATTGAAGTGGCTAATTCAACATAATGTCTGTATGTTATTTTATTTAAATCATAGTACTCTAATAGAGTAAAAGGCGAGAAAAAAATTCTTCAGGTCGGATTCAAATAAAATTAAATTAAACCTTTTTTTACTGTCAGACTCGAAATATTTTTTTTATTTTACCGACCAAATTCCCGTCCCAAAGAGCAAATGCTATCCCTTTTTATCGCATTTTTACCAATGTGTGTGTCTGTGTATGTGTGTGCGTCAACTCACCCTAACTCAACCCACTCACGTCACGATGACAAGTGACATTGGCTGCTGCTTGGGCTCGAGTCGAGTGGAATTTTATTAAACGTCCGTTGGTTTTTGGGTGCTAAGCTCTCCTCCCCATTTGGGCTGTCTGTTCCGTTCGCTATGCAGCATTTGAGGAGGGGGGTTTTTCGGCTGTAATTGCACCACTCCGAGAACGGACCAGGCAAACTCTTCTTTAAGTTTGAATCGAAAAAAAACGACAGATTGAGCCTGAAAGAGAGAGAGAGCGAAATAAAATCCCAAAAATTCTTTTCTATTATTACAATTCTAATAATATACATAATGGGGAAGTTCAACATTATTTACAAAACTTTTGTTTGCTCAAGTATCAAGCATTCAAGATGAGATTCAAAAAAATATTTATTCTGAGAGCGAATGTACATATACACGTATATATATATTGCAATATATTCTTGTATAAAGTCAGAGGGATCAAAATACAAAGAAAATATGTTTTAAAGCTTTCGAGGACAATATATTCAGGAGGTTAAAGAAAAAACTAACTAATAAAAAGGAGTAAAATTTTATTTTGTCGGTCCTCAAATGACCATGGGAATGAAACTCATATCGCCTTCTGAGAATCATAGTGGCGAAAGTCCGAAAATGAACAAATCGAGAAAAGGCGTTTGAAAGTTTTATAAACATATACATTTATAAAAGCCGGGCGAAAAATGAATAGGCCAGAATCAATAGCAAAGAATGGAAATATATTTTTGCCACTTAGGCACTCAAAAGAGAAGACGTTTTAACAACGTTTGGGAGGCTTAACTCAAAAATTGAATTTTCGGATGATTCTCAGCAGGCGATATTAAGGCTTCTAAAGAAAAAATCCCCTTCAATATTAAATCTTATTATTATTTTCCTTTTGATTCTAGTTCTTCGAATAATGAAATAGTGAGATGTGGTATATTTTATAATATTGAATAAGTTTCAATAATGAAGAGGTTTTTTTCATTAAAAGGCTAAATTACTTGATCATAGATGAGTAACCGGCCTTTATAAACTAAAAATAAAGAAAATAATTAAAATAACTAAGTTAAAACTTGAAGAAAACGTTACTATCAATTGAATATAGTTGACAAGATGGAAGAAATATAGCCAGGTGCTAATATTAAGGACCAACTTATATACCTACCTATTTATATTTAATGGTCATCCGAAAAATTTTAACCCTAACATTACTATCTGATTTTGTTTCTCCCATTTTCTCATCCACTATTAGGTCTATACGTTTTCATTTGTCTACAAGTTTTAACTGATTATTTGAAATCTTTTTTCCAAGCACGTATAGTTTTTGATGAGAAGAGAGAAAAGAGGATTCTTTTCTAAAACATCCCAAGGGTCTCAGTCCAAAAAAAAGTAGTTTTACTAATCTCAACTGGATGTGCGTGGAAACGATGGCAGCAAAAGCGCTTGGCGGATGCAAACACGATCGCACATTAAAATAAGAGGGAGTCTAGTTTTGTTGATTGTATATATGGCCGTATTGAAGGTCAATTTTCATAAGGACTGTCGGCTAGGTACAAATAATTTGTTCAATTGTATGTTACTTGGATAGAATTGACTGGTTCTTGATGGTAGAAATTTAAGAAAAACAAATTTCTATTCCGGATCTTTTATTAGAAATGACTTCTTATTTGTGAACAGTTTCAGCCAGTCAGAGCCGCAGACAGACTTGACGGGCCCCGGGGCTACTTACTAATACGGCACCCCCCCCCAAAAAAAAAACTTAGAGTTTTTTTTTTAGTATTTAAATAAATAAAGTTAATGAAAAATTTTTCAAAATTTCCTAAACAAAGAGTTACAATATTTTATCGAGGCCAGATCCGGACAAAGGATTTCAGGGGGAATCTGGGGGTATGAAAATTTTTTTTGAAAATTAGCCACTGAAATCTGCGTTTTTAGCTATCCTGAGTCGTGAAAAAGATCAAACTTGATTTGAGCTTAAAGGGCCCGGGTCCCTTGAGGAAAAAAATTTCAAGAAAATGATTTTTTTTAATTGAAATTTTAAGATTTGACCTTAAAGGACCCGGGCCCCTTGAGGAAAAAATTTCAAGAAAATGATTTTTTTTAATTGAAATTTTAACCATGAAAATTATTTTTTATTAGAATTTTAAGGTGGGAGCGCAATGGGCCCGGGCCCCCCTCAGATGGCCCGGGCCCCTGAAATATAGGCCCCCCCCCCCCTCATCTGAGGCCCTAGATATCTGTTATAATTAGTTATTCTTCTTTTACCTCTATATATGTTAATATATTAGAGAGAGAAAGTATTGGATTTATTTTATTATTTATTTAAAAGGATTGTTGGCATTAGGCCACCAGCCATTTTTGCGACCGCTACAAAGTATTGAATTCATGTCAAAAATTCGATGTCGAGATTTTGATGGATATACACGTTTTTAGGACTACTGAATCCAAAAAAGTGGTTTTCACAACATGGTCTGTCTGTCTGTGTGTGTGTCTGTGAACAAAATATCCCAAGAACGAAAAGAGCTAGGAGGTTGAAATTTTATATTTAAGTCCGGCACCAACCTGGGACGTGACACGAAGCTTTTGAACAAAATCGGCCAAAGAGTACTAGTACTTTACTGATGCACTTTTTCAATTTTTTTTCGATTTTCTAAAATTCGATCCAACGATTTTTTTTTTTAATCCAAAAATCACTTATTTTTTAGATTCCCTTTAAAATGTATATTCTCATTTTGTCATTGAAATCTTCTGAAGACCACTTTACTCTTTTTGTCTCGATAGAAAAGATAGGATAAATGGTTGCCATGGTAACAAAATATAAATATTTTGCCATACTTATAAATTTTACATCTTGAATTCAATTGTACCCTACTGTCGGAAACTAAATACATGTCCACACAGGGGCGTATATAGAAATTTTTTTCGGGGGGTGGGGGGCCCGAACTCAAAAATTTTTCTGCGGAAAATTTTTTTTTTCAAGAAACTATATTTTTTTTCACACGAAATTTTTTGCGGAACATTTTTTCTATTGCGGAACCAAAGTTGTCCATCCTGCGGAAAAATTTGTTGCGCTGATGTCTGTATATCCCTATATATGTATATGTGTTTGGGAAATTTCGGGGGGGGCCCGGGCCCCCTCGGCCCCCCCTTAAATACGCCCTTGTGTCCACACAACCTTCGGTAATCGAAAGTTGTGTTCTGTGCTTGTCACACCAAATTTTTCAAATTCAAAAGTACCGTACTTTCAGAAACTAAATATATCTCGACACAAAAAATCTGGTGTGACAAGCTCAGTACACAACTTTCGATTACCGAAGGAACCAGTCATATCAAATTTTTATTATTCAGAAACAAAATTTGGCTAATCTTTAGAATAAAGTGCCAGGCCACCTAGAGGGCGCTGAGGTGATTCATTCGTGATTCTTTCGTTCTTCTTTTTATGATTCGTTCTCACTATTTCATTTTTATAAGAAGCCATTTAATATAAATCCACAGATCATACAATCAAGATGGGACAGCTCCAGGTTAAAAATTGTTTATAAGTTTAGCGCCCTCTATACGCGTGTCGACCTATTATTTTGCGCGGGAGACCCGTGGCTCAGAGAGAAGACTTTAGCTTCTCGTGCCTAAGGTCTCGAGTTCGCGTCCCGTCCCAAGCGAGAAAAATTTATTTAATTTGAATTGGCTACTAATCATTTGAAATTAATAGGGATGGGGTCTAAATGGCCTTAGATGCCGAAAAAGACCTTAAATAAATTAAAAAAAAAAAAGTGCACGAAAAATTTAATTTGTTTCAAATACTGATGTGATAGTTGCACAGGAAAACTTCGTCCAATTCGTATTGAATTTTTGATATTTATTCAATATTTTCTGTATATTAATCAAGGGCGGATCCAGAGGTGTTTCTCGGGGGAAACGGGGGTAATCTGGTGTGACTGGTCGCACAGCACGCAATTTTTTCTTCATTTCGGTAATTTAAAGGCTTATTCTGCACTTGTTTGCCAGAATATAAATACAAATCAAATTTTTAAGTGTTAATTTTTAAAATTTTTCATTAAAAATAAATTTATTTTTGAAAAAAAGTATTTTTTTCAAATCTCGGGGGGGGGGTAATTAAATCCTTTACCCCCCCTCTATCCGCCCTTGATATTAATATATATGTTTATCGGTATGATAAAATAAAAAAAAAAGATTAAAACAATTATTTGAAAATGAACAGTAAATGAAAAAAAGAGAAATTAGTGTTAAAAAAATTTATTGCAAATTGTAAAAAAATTATAATTAATCTGCAAAGGCTGGGCGTGGATGTTTTCAGTGTTGCCTCTTCCTCTTCTTGGACATTGTCATCTATGTAGTCTAGATTTTTCTCCTCTTTAATTATTCCTTTATTTGAAGGGTGCAAGAAATCTACAAGTAAATTGGCAAAAAAATTTTTATTATTTTGTTTAGAAAATTAGGTTTCACCGAATAAAAAAAATTAACTCCCAGTAGATTGTTTGGCTTGGATGTTGCGTGTATTTTTTCTTCTTGCACAGTGTAACAACAAATCGGTGAAAGAATAACTTGCTTGAGAAGCTTAAGTTGTAAATTATTTTGGAATTGGGTGTCATTGAAATGCCGTTGGCAAACCCTATATCCTCTGTTATTAATCTGTTTTGCAGTAAATGAAATTAATTCGTTTAGATCTAGATTTTGAAGACATTGGCGGAGAAGCGTTTCTTTTGCAGGAAAACAAAATAATTTACCCCATATCTTTTCAGGCAAGTATTTTGTAAAGCATCCCTTGACAATGCATCGAAACTGGATTACGATTATATATTAGTTTTGAGAAAAATGAGTTTAAAGTCTTGTTTTTTTTTTTTTTCAAATTTTTTATATAAAATACATTGATTCTGATGAATCGAATATTTTTCAGGGTTCCCCACTGTTTTTTTTTTTTTTTTTTTTTTGGGAGGGGGTAATTAAAAAACCCCATTGTGGACGGTCACATATTTAAAAAAATAAATAAATAATGAAATAATTAAGAACTTACTTCTTTCTTTCCCATTTTAAAAACACGTAGAGCATATAGAATGCGAAGGGCAATAATTGCGGATGTATAATTGAGTAGGGCACGTTACAATTTTATTATATTCAAATTTATAATGTTTTTTTTTTTATTTGTTTATTTAAACTCATGAAAAAATGTTATATTGTTGGCGAATGGAACGAACTCTACAGGATAAATTTTTAACTAGTCTAGTATTGCCATCTAGCCACATATCAGACAACTAAAAACTTATAAACATTCTTCCCATAGAGCTGTCCCCCCCCATGTATAAATCTCACTATATATATATAAATATAAATATAAATATTCATCTCCCCCGGCCTCTAAGATATATTTTTACATTCATCTCCTGGGCGAGTTATTATTTTGTGTTGTGCTTTTTTTATTAAATTTTTTTTTGGCCATTTTGTCATTTTTGCTGTCTGGAATTCCCATTTTTGTCTAGCATTTGCTTTTATTATCATTTATCTAAGTTCCACAATGAGTGAGAGAATTGATCTCCTTTTTTCGATTTGTATCGAAAGCATGAATCTGGAATGGATGGAAAATTGCAAGTATTGAAATCTTGTATGGATCTTGGTTTGATTGCGAGAAGGATGATGAGGAGAGGTCAGAATAAGGTAAGAATCGTTTTTTTTTTTAACAACTTGCAGGGGTCTCGACCTTCGGTTCTTTTATTTTTAGAAAAAAATTCAAAACAACTAGGGAATTCTCGGCTTTACTTTTTTGGTTTTTTCTTTCTCCATTGTAATTTAGATGACAAAAACCTTGTGCCTGACCTATTCTGATTGAGATAAGTAAAGAAATTAATTAAATAGAGTTGAAAATATAAAAAATAATTTTATCGAAAATAGTTTGTTTTTAAAAATATTGAACGATAAAGGAGCTAACTTCATGTTGTATTAAAAGTTAAAGTATTCACTGACTTTTTTTTTTTAGTAGAAAGGCTCGAGTTTGCTACTCTTATTAAGAACATCTTTGGGTCCGCGGGCCCCCGATGGAGGCCCGTGTCTTTTGGTAAATAGTAGGTTCTGTTTTAAATAAAAAATATCCATCCAGAATATTTTAAAGAAGTTGCAGGGATCCCTTGTCCGAGAGCCGCCGGAGGCGGCTCGAGACCTTCGGTTAATTAAGGTCGGTTCTGTTTTAGATTAAAAAATATTCATCCAGAATATTTTAAAGAACTTGCAGGGATCCCTTGTCCGAGAGCCGCCGGAGGCGGCTCGAGACCTTCGGTTTTAAGTTCGGTTCTTTTATTTTTAGAAAAAAATTCAAAACAACTAAGGAATTCTCGGCTTCGGTTCGGTTCGGTTTGGTTCGGCTCGGCTCAGTTCGGTTCAAAACTATCCAGTTAGAAGCGATTCGGTAGCTTTTAAAAAAAAATTTTCGGGCCCGAAGGGACCGAAAATTTATTTTTAAGGGCTACCGAATAGCTTCTAACTGGATGGTTTCGAACCGAACTGAGACGAGCCGAACCAAACCGAAACCGAACCGAAGTCGACACTAGTGACAAAACAACTTCAGGGGTCACGACCTAATTGTTTCGGTCCTTCGGTTGCAGTTCGGTTTCCTTCGATTAAAAAAAAAATTTAAAAAACTAGGGAATTCTCGGTCTTAGTGACAAAACAAATAGCGCCCCTAAATGAAAAGAATGAAAGAATAATGAATGTTGAGCAGGGGCGGATTAAAAAAAAATTATTCTTTGTTTTTTTTTTTTTCAATTATCAGCTGAAGTTAGCTCCTTTATCATTTATTATTAAAAAAAATAATAATAAACAATTTTCGATAAAATTATTTTTTATATTTTTCAAATCTATTTAATTAATTTCTTTACTTATCTCAATCAGAATAGGTCATGCGCAAGGTTTTTGTCATCTAAATTACAATGGAGAAAGAAAAAACCCAAAAAAGTAAGTAAAAATATATATTAATAATATTTTGAAGAACGAAAGAATCATGAATGTTGAGCTAATGTCTAAAGAGTGAACTAGTCAGTCAGTGAGAGGGCTGGCACTTTATTGTAAAGATTAACCCAAAATTTATTTGAATTCAAATAATTTGCCATAAGAAAAAAAATTCTCTATCTTTTTCGTTTCTCTTCTAGGCCGCAAGTTAGCGCTGCTGTCATTCACGTTGCCTACGATTTGTGTTGACAAGTAAAAAATTAATATTGGCTTAATTATTTTCGTTTTAAATATTATTTTTGCACATCTCAATGAAATTTCGTTTTTAAAAATATCTTGATAACTCTATTATCCGACTGATTAATAAGATTCTTAAAACAACATTGAATATTCGATGAAATTTACATTTTTCTAATTGGCATCATAGGAGGTTATACTTATTTAACTAAAAGTAAGTAAAATTATATTATTTCATTATTAATTCTTTATTTAAATCAAATATAAAAACAAAACATTAGATCTATTAATCTTTATAATTATATTGAATAGACATGGTTCTAAAAAATTCATTTTCCCTTTACAGGCCATAACCAATTTGACTTGAAAAAATCATAATAAATTTGTTCATTTAATCGTTTTAAAGAATCTAATAATATTTTTAAATTATTTGCTATCAAGTAAACTAGATATTAATTTTTTTTTTTATGTGTGAAATATTTGAAATGCCAACTTCCTAACTCAGTGCTTTGATTTAGAAATATTATAATTTCAAGTCCTATTTAGAATAGAACAAAATTTTAATGGCAAATTCTATTTCATTGACTTCCTTAAATCATTAATAACTCTTTATTTTAAATTTAATAAATATTTTATTTTTTCATTCAAGTTTGGGATTCAAAACATACTGTGGCTGTTTAGTTTTATATATATATATCATCATTAACAGCACAATTACAAGTTTTCCTATAATTAATTATGAATTCTTGTTTCAGGTGATTCTTTTCACACACGAGATTTTCTAACAAAATATTTTAGACCTACTTCATGTAAAGAAAAAACCTGCACCTGCTGGGAAACATTTCTTTACTAGGTAAGAAATCTCTACATCTGTATTTAATCAAAATTTCCATTTAAAATGATTATTAATATAATTATAATGCTGGTAATTAATTAACTAAAAGTAGGTAAAATTCTTTTATTCTTTATTTAAATAAAATATAAAATCAAAACAATAGATCTATTAATCTTTATAATTATATGATTGGATTGACGTGATTCTAAAAAATTCATTTCTCTTCTCCATCTCTCTATAGGTAGATCTTGAGCAATTTGACTTTAAAAAATCATAATATATTTATTTTTTATTCGTTTTAAAGAGTCTAATCATATTTTATAATTATTTGCTAGAGCAAGATATTGCATTAACTTTTTCTTTATCTTTGAAATAATTGAAATGCCAACTTCCCTCACTCAGGGCTTTAATTTAGAAATATCATCATTTCAAGCACTATTTAGAATAGAACAAAATTTTAATGCCAAATTCTAATTCATTAACTTCATTACATCATTAATAACTCTTTATTTTAAATTTATTTAATATTGTTTTTTTTTTTTTTATTTATTTAAATTTGAGATCCAACTCCTATGCCTGTTTATATATATATATATATATATATATATATATATATATATTTATTTATTGGTTTAAAAATGTATATATTTTTTAAATATTAAATTATTGAACTTTTCTTTATATATTACTTCTAAAAAATAGTGGTTGGCCATCAAGAAATCTCATGATTTAATGCCAAATCCTATTTGGTACCTTTTCAATATTATTGAAATATTATTCAACACCTCACTAATAACTCTTTATTTAAAATAATTTAATAAATATGTTAAACTTTCTCTTCATTTAGATTGGCATACCAAGTCCTATCCTGGGTATATATATATATATATATATATATATATGCGAAGATAAGTTTTCTCGGGTTGAGTCGCGTGTGATGTTAAGATATATATATATATATATATATATATATATGATGAAGCTGATCAAGATTATGTTATATATATATATATATGCGAAGATAAGTTTTCTCGGGTTGAGTCGCGTGTGATGTTAAGATATATATATATATATATATATATATATATATGATGAAGCTGATCAAGATTATGTTCCTGTTTTTGAATATATTTCAAAAATCAGAATAACTTTCAATTTTATTTATTAAAACGAATTCAAATTTATTTGAACTGAATATTTACTACACGTGACTACTTCAATAACTAAGGAAACAACTCAAGATAAATTAGTGAAGAAACCAGCAAGTTCATTCACATCCATTTAATCCGTTTTGCAGAAAGTTCAGGCCCTATTCTTATTAAAAACTCTACAGGTTAGTACTAATTATTGATAAAAATATTCTTACCTGTCCCTTTTACGTATTTAATATTTTTTGACGGCCAACATTCTGCTTCTGCAATAAACGATTCCCGAAACACATCAGATCTAAATGATTTAGATGTGTCTTTTGTGCCAGGTGTGATAGAAATAAGTAGAGAAACGCAAAATAGAGCCTTTACAAATTATTTATTATAATCCCGTTGTAACCAATACAAACAAACCAAATCACAACTCCAACAAAACACTACAACACTTTTTTTTTTCTTGGAATTTTCCGGATTCTCTTCTCCTTTAACTCTGCTTCGTTCATGTCATCTCCCTGAGCCTGTTTTAACTCACTCCCATCTTCGCAAACTCCATCAAAATCATCTTCATAAAAAGGCCTAAAAATGTCGAATTTCTTTTATATATCTTCCCTTGACTGTCTCTCACGATAACCTGATTACCAATCTTTTTCATGACTTCTAAGTCTTTGAGACCATATTTCGTTGTAAATTTATCTGCCTTATCTTGTTTCATTAAAACTTCTGACCTGGATAAAAAAACTTGTCTTCTGCATTTCTTCTCTTATCCGCATACTCATTCTGTTTGTCCTTTTTAAACTGATCGCGCTCTTTAATTTCTTCATGGATTTTAGTCCTTTCCAAATTCCGTTGAACGCTAGGAATCTTGTCCCGGAGTTTCCTCCCAAAAAACAACTCTGCAGGACTTGCTCCTGTTGTTTGATGCACATGATTATTGTACATCAATATGTACTTATTGAGTTCCATACGCCAGTCTTGTTTGAGAGCATTTGCTAATTGCAAACGTTTAGTAATCCCTGGATTTAATCTTTCAATTATACCATTAGCTTGAGGATACAAAGGTGTAATCTTGTGATGTTTAATTCCACACACTTCCAAATACTTCGACATTTCCTTACTTACAAAATTTGACCCATTATCGGATGAAATTTTCTCAGGATAACCTAATCTTCCAAAAATTATATCCATATTCTTTATTAAAGAGATAGATCTTGTATCCCGAATTGAAACAACCCAACTTCCATATATCGGCTATAACAATCAATCATTGTAAAAAAACTTATACCATTGGGAAATGGTCCAAGTATGTCCAGAGCGATTGATTGCCATGGTCGTTCAGGTAAGAGACTGCTTTTTGACTGAAGCATATTGTCTAGTAATCTGGCAACCCAAACATTGTTTTACCTTCCTCTCCGCATCTCTATCAATATTCGGCCACCAGACCTTCAAACGTAATCTTGTCTTCATCTCTACTATGCCCGGATGACCTTCGTGAGCAAGATTTAAAATGTGAGATCTCAATTTCAACAGTATAATAATTTTCGATCCTTTCAATAGCAAACCTTCACACTCCGAAATTTCAGACTTTACATTCCTATAAAATTCTAAATTATTCCATTTATTATTTTTGAGAGCTTGCTTGACCTTACTCAACTCTTCATCGGTTTCAGACACCTTCTTTATTTCTTCTTAACTAAGAGCTTTAGGCGTAGAATAAGACATGATTTGATGCAAATGGTATTCTGTTCCTGAAACACCAGAATAAGATTTCTCCAATAATAAAAGGCGTGATAAGGGATCAGCAATGTTATTTTTGCCTTTCACAAAAATAACATTATAATCAAAACATTGGAGTCTCAAAACCCAACGTTCGATTCTTGCACAAGTATTTTTCCCAAAAATAACTTCTAAAGGTTTATGATCCGTCATAAGATCAAAATTCCTTCCAATTAAATATATCTTCAGTCTCTCACATGCCCAAACAATGGCCAAAGCTTCTTTTTCTGTTTGAGAATAACGAGTTTCAGCATCCGTTAAACTTTTACTCACATAACAAATTATCCTTGGATTATTATCTTTCCCGATTTGAATGAGAACACCTCCTAGACCTACCGGACTTGCATCAGTCATAAGTATTGTAACAAGAATAGTAATAACTCAACAGGAATTGAAGAGGAAAATCCTGTTTACTTTCTCTTACCTATGTGTATATGTAATATATATATAGAGAGAAAGTATTGGATTCCTGTCAAAAATTCGATGTCGAGATTTTGATGGATCTTCACGTTTTGAGGTCCCCTGAATCCAAAAAAGTGGTTTTCGCGACATGGTCTGTCTGTGGGTGGGTGGGTGGGTGTGTGTTCAATTTAAAGCAAGAAGGAATTGAGCTACCAGGTTGAAATTTTATATTTAAGTTAAACACCCCCTGGACCGGAAAAATAAGCTTTTAATCAAAATCGGCCAAAGAGTACTAGTACTTTACTGATGTACTTTTTCAGTTTTTTTCGATTTTCTCAAAATTTGCTCCAACGATTTTTTTTTAAATTTAAAAATCAATTTCTTTTTAGATGCTCTTTAAAATGTATATTCTCATTTTCTGATTGAAATCTTCTGAAGACCACTTTACTCTTGTACTCCATAGAAAAGATAGGATAAATGGTTGCCATGGTAACAAAATATAAATATTTTCACATACTTATAAATTTTACATCTGACAAGGGGAGGGCACGACCTTGGCATTTCATTTTGGGATGAAACTTCGGGTGATGATTGTATACCGTTAGGGGTTCACCCCTTGAAATAGTAACGCGCAACGCTCAATAGATACGGAGAAAATGGCGTTTAAAAAATTCAAAAGTTCGCTTATATACTAGTTAGGCTTTTTATATGACAATGGCGACAATAGTCTAGTAGGTAGCGTGTCTACCTACCAAATGGGCGTTTGGGGTTCGAATCCCGTGCACGACTTGTTTTTTTTTAATTAAAATATTTATTTTATTGTTTTTACAATTAAATAAATTTTTTATTTAATATTAAAGATTATTTATTAATAAATAACTATAGTGTTATTTTGCTAACAAAAAAAAGACTAAATTTTAAATCATAATTATATTCAATAGCAATATTTTAAATAACTACCAAATAAATACACTATTATTTAATAAACTATTCTTCAAAATACTATAATTTAGGCTATTAATAAGTAAAAAAGTTTCAATCTTATTTCTTGATTTTACATTATAAGCATTTATACATTATACTTTTTTATTACAAACGTGAGACTGAATGATAATCATCATAAAAACATTTGAAACAAAAATTTTTTCGGCATCTAGCACAATTAATTAAAGCGGAATAATTTTTACAAGAAGAATGAATTATTTTTTAAAAGATCAGTTGGAAAACAGACAAACATCATTTACGTTCACAAAAATTTCTCTATTAATATATAATCTATAATATTAAATAATCAATTTATTTAATTATAAAAACAATAAAATAAATAATTTAATAAAAAAAAAAATAAGTCGAGGCGAGATTCGAACCCCAAACGCCCATTTGGTAGGTAGACACGCTACCTACTAGACTATTGTCGCCATTGTCATATAAAAAGCCTAACTAGTATATAAGCGAACTTTGAATTTTTTAAACGCCATTTTTTCCGTATCTATTGAGCGTTGCGCGTTACTATTTCAAGGGGTGAACCCCTAACGGTATACAATCATCACCCGAAGTTTCATCCCAAAATGAAATGCCACGGTCGTGCCCTCCCCTTGTGAGTTCCTTACTGTCGGGAACTAAATATATGTCGACACAAAAAATCTGGTGTGACAAGCACAGAACACAACTTTCGATTACCGAAGGTAAGAGAAAGTTGTGTGCTGTGCGCCGGTCACACCAGATTTTTTTATTTCTTTTTTCTAATAAACAAAAAAAACATAACAAAAAAATCAAAGCAAAAAAACTTCTTTTTCTTTACATTCTTTTTTCTTTTCTTTGACCCCAAAACAACACTTTCTCTGTACTCTTAGCCCTGCCACACGCCCCTCCCCTTCTTAGGCCCAATTCACACACAAGTGGCGTATGGCGTGGCGTGGCGATGGCGTGGATCTGGCTTCTGCCACTTCTATGTTAACCTATAGCCCAATATACACTGACATGGCGTGGCGGAGGCGTGGCGAATGGCGCTGAGACCACGCCATTCCGACGCCATCTATGGCGACCATAAGTGGCGTTCGCCACTAGCAAACCATTTGTTTCGCAACCTTTGCCCTTAAATTATTGATGCGATATGGATTTTAATATCCAAATTTGCTATATTATATCTATATTTCATTACTTTGTAAAAAATTAAATATTAAAATAAATTAAATATGGTTAAATAAACATAAATAACTACACAAATTATAAAATAAATATTTTTATTTAGATTTAATATTTAAATGCATATGCAGAATATCTATCTTGATTTGGAATTGGAGAACGGTGTTGGAAATATTTGCTCAGATAAAGTGACTGGCGTGGACTGAGCCATTTGTGTGTGTATGCACGCGCCACATCTTATCCACACCACACCACGTCCAGCGCCACGCCATCTCCACGCCAGTGGCAAACGCCACTTGTGTGTGAATCCGGCCTTACAACGAGTCCCCACGGGTTGTGGGTCACCGATTTTTTTCAAACTCATAGGATTTGAAGATTAGTATCTGGACATCAATTTCCTAAAGCAGTACGATGCACTACTCAAGAACACTCAAGAAAATCGACTTTGAAGACGATCAAGATTTCCGAGTTGTTTAAGTTTGGATAATTTTATTTATATGTAAACAGTGTCTGGTAGCCGTGAGAGTTAGCGCAACAGTCTATTAAACAAGGAGTCGCTGGTTCGATGCTTGTTCGGGGGCTTCGTTCCAGGATCTGGATTTAAAGATCGGGTCATTATCCGTAATGATAACTCTCGGATATCCAAACCTGGAAAAGACTTCCCTTTCAAGAGTTTCTTCTACTCTTTTAGCCGTTACGCTTGGTAAGGGAAATGCTTCTAACCATTTTCTGAAACCGTCGACGATCGTCAAGAGATGTTTTTTCCAGAGTTCGACCTTGGATACGGGCCCATGAGGTCGAGGCTAAGGGTTTCCCAAACCGATGTAGGTCTCCGAGGTCGCATTCGGTCGGCGGTTGCTTTATTCAATGGCTTGGTTGCTTGACATATCAGACAGGATCTTACGTTCACCTCGGTGTATAGTCCTTCCCAATAAAACCGTTGCTGAATGGCCCGTCGGGTTTCCTCCTGTCCGGGATGTCCAGCTGTAGGGTCGTCGTGCCTATCTGGAAAGTACCCTTTTAACCCACGTGTTAGGAATGACTATTTTTGCACTGGTATCCTTTCGCCGCTCGTGACACATAGCACCCCATCTATCACCATGTACCTCATATTATCAGGTCCCTTTACTTCTAGTTTGCTCTTTAGCTTCCCGATTATAACCCTTAATTTGCTATCTTTTTCCTGTTCCTCTGGCAACTTTCCCCATTCCCCGAATAGTTCGGTGTCGGAATCTTGTCCCTCTCTTTTCGTTATTTGCATAATTCTTTCCTTCTTGCCTTCTACGACTTCTATAATCAACGTGTCTTCTTTGACCCATATCCGCATCAACTCTTCTTCCTCCTCTTCCGCTATTTCGATCTCGTCATCCCCTGGAAATCTGGATAACGAATCCGCTAGCAAATTTTCTTGACCCCTACAAAAAGTGACTTTAAAATTAAATTCCTGTAATAACAAAGCCCAACGAGTGAGTTTTGAATTTATATCCCTCATTTTATTTAGCCAAGTTAAAGCCTTATTATCCGTTTGCAAGTAAAATGGTTTCGATTCTAAGTATGGTCTAAATCCTTTGATAGCCCATATGATTGCTAAACATTCCTTTTCATTTATATGATATTTCCTTTGGCGCTCCGAAAGCTTGGCGCTTGCATATGAGATAATTTTCCTCTTTTTGGTGATCTCGTCCCATTGAGAGAGTAGAGTACTGCTCCCACTCCTCTTTCGCAGGCATCCGTTTGTAAGTAAAACGGTTCGTCGTAATCCGGTCTCGATAAATATTTATTTTCCTTTAAAAGTTCCTTAATTTTCTCCACCGCTTTCACTTCTTTTTCCGACCATTGCCATTTCCTGTTACGTTTTAATAAATCTGTCAACGGCGCAGCATGGATTGAAAATCCCGGAATAAATTCTGAGTGCCAGTTACAAATTCCCAAAAATCTTCTAAGCTCTTTTAGATTTTTCGGGCGTTCAAAAGCTTCTATTTCCTTAAGCCGCTCCTCCTTCACTTTGTTTCCTTCTGCTTCCACCAGGTGTCCTAAATATTCAAGTTCTCTCTTCGCATAGTTACATTTTTCTAGATTACACGTTAACCCAAATAGTCTAAACCTTTCAAAAACTCTCTGTATCGATACTTTGTGTTCCTCCCAGGTTTTTGAAAATATAATTACATCGTCCAAATAGACAAAACACAACGTGTTGATAAAGCCTTTTAACACTTTTTCCATCATTCTTTGGAATGTCGCTGGAGCGTTCTTCAACGCAAAGGGCATGACATTGAATTCATATAGACCACTGGGAGTTCCAAATGCGGTCAGATGTTTACTTTCTTTTTTCATCGGGATTTGCTAGTAGCCGGAGTTCATATCTAAAGTTGAAAAAACTGAGCTTTCCCAATTTCTTTTATTATCTTGCTCAAATGGGCAATAGGATAAGCGTCGTCTATCGTCCGGGCATTTAATCGTCGATAGTCGACACAAAACCTAAACTTTCCATTTTTCTTCTTTGTCACTACGATCGGTGCTCTCCAGGCTGATTTACTTTTCCGGATCAACTGTAAGTTTTCTAGCCGTTCTACTTCTTCCTCTATAAATTTCCTTTTTTCGGGTGAATAGGAATACAAATCCAATTTTATAGGCGTCGTTTCCTTTACCTTGATTTCATGACAAATTGTTTTCGCCGATCCCAACTCGTTCCTAAACAGATCTGAAGGATTTTAAATAATTCTTCTTCTTTTTCTCTTCCCAACGTTTCGTCAACGTATATGTCCTCCTTTTTAATTGAAGCTTTTTCCTTTGAGGGTTTTTGCAACGTGGGCCAATGGTATATCGTCCTCTGCTCCTTTCCCAAATAAATACATTTCGCAGAATAATCGATAATTGCCTCCATTTCCTCTAAACCGTCCCTTCCTATAATTACATCATAAGCCATTTGATCGATAATGGTATAAGTCATCTCTTTGCCAACAGAAATAAAGGTTCGGAACTCCCCCAAAACCTTCAAGGGCTTAGAGCTTTCATAAGGGAATAACTTCTTTTCTGACTGTGAAGAGCGAGAAATAGTTTGAATATTTTCCATCTTCAATCGACCCCAAACCTTACCATTTATTACATTACAAGATGAACCTGAATCAATTAAAAATTTAATTTTCACCCCACCAACATCACATTCAACAAGATCACTATCACTATTATTCTTATCCAGACTCCTAGCATACTCATTAGCGTTAAGACAAAAAATTTCGTCACTTGAAACTGAATTAACTTTCTCACTTGAAACTGAACTCACCTCTTCATCTTCTTGAAGTTGAAACGTTTTCTTTTTCCTTAATTTATTAGATTGTTCTTTCTTCCATTTACAACATTTTGAAAAATGGCCTAAACGATCACAACTCTCACATTTCTTATTCTTTGCGGGACAATCAGGGTGATTAGCCAAATGCTTAACACTTCCACAACGAAAACATTTAGCCATATTCTTTTTAAAATCTTTCCCTTTAGAAACCTTATTGACCTCTGTTCCAGCTTCAGTAGATATCTTATTATTCTTAAAAACCTCCGATTGAAAATTTACCATTTTAAAAGTACGAGCAATGTTCCCAATCTTTCCAACGTTTAAGCTGGTTTTCTCTAGTAACTTCTTCCTTAACTCTTCAGAAAAACATCCCTCTACCTCTTGATCGCATATAGCATTTTCTTCGATCTCTTCCTTGGTAGAGTTTTGGAAATCACATTTAGCGATTTGTTCTCTCAATCTCTTTATGAAATTGTCCGTGGATTCATCATGAGTTTGTCGCATCCTTCTCAGTAAATGTCTTTCAAAAATTGGATTAGACTTAGGTAAAAAATATTTATCAAGAATATCCATCGTATGAGAAAATCTATCCTTGTTTGCTGGAACTACGTTATGCCCCGGAATAGAAAAGAAAATGTCTTGTAGCTCTTGTCCTCCAAAAAACATCACCATTGCATGCTTTCTTTCAGGAGAACTAATATCCTTAACCAAAATGAAAAACTCCACCGACCTTTTCCATTTCTTCCATCGACTTCCAAGATTTGTAATGTCGGTGTTTACATCCAAGGGGAGAATTCCAGAAGAGGACTCCGTCCTACCGACTGCGCCAATTGTGATAGATATAAGTAGAGAAACGCAAAATAGAGTCTTTACAAATTATTTATTATAATCCCGTTGTAACCAATACAAACAAACCAATTCACAACACCAACAAAACATTACAAAACACAAACAAAACATTACACCATGTAGCTATTAATTATAATGGAATATACTAAAGATCACAAACGTTAGACTAGTCATTTAAATAAAACCTTCATTATTACAATTCTCTAAAAATTATTACATTATAATTTTCAAATTAAAATTACCTATAGTAAAGTAATTTGTTTTTTAATATAGTTCTATATAATTCTTTAAAATTATATTATAATTGTAATACTTTCTCATATTTTCAGATTCTTATCTACTTTTCTGTGATATCTGAACTTAACTGAACTCAATGATTCCGATTCACTAAGTGATACCCCTGAATACCATCTGCGAGGATCTGAGAGAAATGGCCGTTGATCATCCTATGCATTTGCTATCACTGGTCTTGGTCGCAGGGAAAACAGGAAGGAATTTAAGAAAAGCAATCGAAAGCCTGCACACCTCCGTGACTACTTCAATAAGTAAGTAAACAAATCAAGATAAATTAGTGAAGAAACCAGCAAGTTCAATCATATCCATTTAATTGATTTGCCAGATAGTTCCTATTTATTATCAATATACTATTTATATACTAATAATATTATATATTTTACTCCCTTTTTTCTTATTATTTATTATTTGAGATATTGTGTGTGATTCTCTCTTATTAGAATCTTTCTTTCTATATCCTGAATACAAAATAAATTTCAACCTAAGACAAATTAGATTAAATAAAGTGCTAAATTTGATAACAAAATCGAGAGTTGTGTTTCGGTCCAGCTATAAAAATAAAACTTTATTTTAATCTATTTGGTTGAAATTTATTTTGAATCCAGCTTGTTAGAAGATTGCATTAAGAGTAGATCATCTAAAAATGAAACTTATTAACTTTTTTTTAAAATAATGTGTCATATGCAAATCTAGTCATTCACCCTTATTCTATAAAAAATATATAGGACTAGCCGCAAGGTTCGCCTTCGGCGAACCTCGCGCTAGCCGGGGGCTTCGCCCCCTGGACCCCCAAGCTCGCCTACCGGCGAGCAAGTTTCTTGCACGGCCATCGTTGAAAACCTGAAATTCCCGGAGCGTAAACCTTCTTAATTCGTGGCCAACCCTCAACATCGATGCCTCGTTTCTTCTTTAGCGCAAAAAGCAAACTGATATCTCAACCCGTTTAAAAGTTATTATAAAATTAAAAAAAAAAAACTCCAAAATGAGAATTCAGTGCTTTTAAAATTAGAATTTGAAGCTTCGTAAATAAGGCCAAGGCAATAAATGTAATGTATCAGACAAATTATAACTTTTTTGGAATTAATAAAAAAAAAAAAGTTGAGATTTAGGTAAATTGAAAAATCCTAAATTTCGTAAAAATGGGGGAAGGGAGGGTGGTTCGGTTAAAACCACAGGTTAAAACTAAAACCAGTTAAACCAGATTTTTTGTTTCAGGATATTTTTTCTTTTTTATTTAATTTAAATCCTAAGGCCCGAGGTCACTAAATAACTTTACATCCCTTGAAAGATATTTATTCAAGAAACTTAAATCGAAAAAATCATGTTGATGTATTATTTAAATTGATATCTATTATCGTTTAAAACATAGTTTCTCAAACTTATTTTGCTGACTGTCCCTTTTTTTAAATTTTTTTAATTTTTTATTTTCACATCTGTAAACGAAGATTTACTTCAATTACAGAAAGAGAGAGGAGAGATTGGCAATGTTTGAAAATTTTCACGGCAAGTGGGATCTGAATTGGGTGGGCAACTCTAGATTCGTAACCCGCAGTTGATCCGATTAGACATGAGTCTCCTATAGTTTTAGTAATCTTCAAAAGACATAAATTTATGACATAACTAATGAGAAAATTAAAGGAATTTTTTCGATTTTAAGGAGTTTGATAATATCAGGTTCTATTTGAGTAAAATACAACGAAAAGTCGCCGCGTTCAGTAACTTGAAGCCAATTTATCTTTTAAGTTATAAACATTTCTACAATACTATATAAATCCACGTGATAAAAATGAATGCAATACCTGTAATAACAAAAATTACACGATATTAATTTTTAATTTACTTTAGTACGTGATTAGCGAGTATTTTTTTTTAACTGCCCAGGCGATTTCTGCACCATCTCGCCACATAATTTTCTCTGGGTCATGTACCGCCCTCTGAAAGTCTGAAACGCCCTCAGGAGAGGGGGTGTTATCGCCTATGTTGAGAGCCTATGGTTTAAAAGATGTTAAAGGAAATATAATAGTATTATTCTAAAATTTTATAAAATTTAAATTACTTCAAAAAAAATTATGAAATCTCACAAATAGATTATGTGTATTAAAATTATATAAATTCTAATAATATTAAATAAATTAGGGGTTTTAATTTGTTTTGGCGGGTGGGAGGATAGGGGTGGGGCCATGAATTTCGAAAATTCGCTTCTTAAATGACGCCTACGCAATAAAAGTAATCTACATACCAAATTTCAACTTTATAGGTATTATAGTTTAGGCTGGGCGTTGTCATCACTTAGTAAGTCAGTCAGTCAGTCAGTCAGTCACAAGTCTCTTTATATATATAGAGATGGAGAAAAAAAGAAAGTGTTGGGAAAAAAATGCATTTTTTACAAAAATGATGAATTGTGGTACTTAGCGACCGAATTTCAAAAAACAACCCCAAAATTAATTTTATGGGATGGGGGGAGATAGGGGGGGGGGGGCTTTAACGTAGAAAGCATATTGATATGTCATTTCAGTTAAAAGTTGAAAAATCCGAATTTTTCACAAAAATAGAGATTTGGGGTACTTAAGGGCCGAATTTCAAAAAACCCCGAAATTAGTTTTTAGGGGTTCATTTAGGGCGGCTTTTAGCGTAGAAAGCATATTGATATCTCATTTCAGTAAAAAGTTCTAAAAATCCGAATTTTTTACAAAAATGGCGATTTGGGGTACTTTAGGGCCGAATTTCAAAAAACCCTGAAACAACGAATTTAGATATTCTCCTAAGGAAGGTTTTAGCGAAGAGAGCAAATTGATATCTCATCTCGTTTAAGAGTTATTAAAGAAATAGTAAAATCAAAATTTTACCCAAAAATGTCGATTTGGGGGTCTTAAAATCGGAATTTCGAAAATTCGCTTCTTAAATGACGCCTACGCAATAAAAGTAATCTACATACCAAATTTCAACTTTATAGGTATTATAGTTTAGGCTGGGCGTTGTCATCACTTAGTAAGTCAGTCAGTCAG